>CAUYSK010099194.1:0-52878 GCA_963575035.1 Avahi laniger
GGTAAACTCACAACTGAAGGACAAGGTGAGCACTGTAGAGGGGAAGGGCACGCCTCTAACCCTCGCTTGGGTGAGGCAAAGACATAAAATGTAACCAAAATGTTTGTACCCTCATAATACCCTGAAATAAAAATTAAAAAAAAAAAAAAGGAACCTCTTACCCAACTTAAGTAAAGAGGGATGTTGCCTTGATACCCTAATTTAATTTTCCAAAAACGACTTTGCCACATATGGTTTAACCTATATTAAACCACATTCACTAAAAGTGAATATGTCCATTTCTTTAAAAAATAATAAAATATTATGTAAAATAAAGTTTACAGTTTGTGCTATTGTGGTCTACTTTTTTAAAATCAGTAACTCATATAATATAAATAAGAAAGCATATGATCAGACTACCTAATTAATCAAACCACTGCATTTCCCCAAAATTTTATGTTGCCAATAAATTGATGTTAAAATATTGGTGGTAAGTATGCATAAGCATTATTTTCAGATAATGAAGTAAATTGAATTCTCTTGTAAAACAAAAACAAAACCAGAATAACACACACACACTAAAACAAGATAAAACAGGCAAGTAAAAGTCCCACAATAAAATATTCCTTATTTCTCTGAAGTAAAAGTTATGGCACCAATTACCTTTATAGTTGTGCTAAAATGAGAAGTTTTTACTTCTCTCAAAAACACCTAGATATCTTATTGAGGACTCTTCCTGATCATATTAATTTTCAGGAGAAATCACTAAATATTAAGAGTCCAGCTTTTTAAAATGCTATTCATATTTTCCAGAAATAATGTCTTTTGAAAAATGAGTCAAAATTTTTATAGTTTAAAGGCTGTAAGCAACTTAGAGGATTATCCAATGAGGATAATGACTGCATTGACCCATCATCAAGCAAACTACCTAGAAATGTAGGTACTTAAGAAACATCAAATTAATGTTTCTTGATGTAGTGTAGGCAATATGTTGCACAGCACATTATGAACCACAGAATTTTTTGAAAAAAAATAGAGCACTTATATACACTATGAGGGTAAAATTTAACTTCAAAATAGAAAACACTGGATAGATTCCTGCACAAAGGTATTTATTTAAAATAGTTTAAAAATTATAAACAAATTACTGTTCAATAGTAGGTAACTAATTAAATTACATATGGGAACAGAATTTCATGCCATCATTAAAAGTCTTATTTATAAAGACGGTGTAGTGACATGACAAATACTAGTCTACCACACATACATAAAAATGATAAACAGACCATAATTTTAACAGAACTTATTTGTATGATAAATTTTAGGTGATTATTTTCTTCCTTATATTTTTCCTTATAGTTTTGCTATGCTTTCTACAGTGAATATTTTTATTATTAAAATAGCATGTGCCTGTAATCCCAGCTACTTGAGAGGCTAAGGTGGGAGGATCACTTGAGCCTAGAAGTATGTGGCCGGCCTGGGCAACATAGCAAGGTCCTGTGTCTTAAATTCCTATACAGATTCTTTAAAAAAAACAAATTCATACTGATCTGACACCAGTACAAAATCCAAATATGCACACAAATGCCTTTTTATTTATGTCGCTAAAGAATAGAATAAAGAAAAATCAATTTTTTAAAAAGTATCACTTATCCTAATATTATTAAGTTATAACATTAAAACAGACTAGGATCTACATATTTTACTACCTCTGAACCATATGTGCATATTTTAAAATAGCTCAAAATTATATATTCTGCTATAAGTTTAGCACTTGAATTTATCTAAAATAAACCATATCTCCTGAAATATAAATTAATTAAAATTCTTTACAATCTATATCTTGAAACATAGGAGATGTATATATGGGAGGGAGATATATAGTCTCAAAAGTACTATAAATGACACCACTAAATTTCTGTATCACTGCTTTAAAGACAATGTACAATAGTGGTCTACACAGATGCAATCTCTGCAGACATGTACATGTGGAGTGCTAAAATATCATATTGCTTCATGTAAAACAACAAGAGGTTATGAGAGTTGTATTAATTGGCAGGAGCTTTAGTTGTAATGAGTAAATATTAAGAATTCGATATATCAAAGGCATATGGTTCCTGTTTGTATATCTGCTGAATACCAATGACTTTTGGCCTCAAATCCCCAAACAGGGACAGATTTACACAGCACAGAGCATAGGACTTAAGAGCCGGATGTTTGGGGTTGTATCCTGGCTCTGCTTCCTACTATATTTTGGGCAAATAACCACCTCTCTGTGCCTCAGTTTCCTCATGGGTAAAATGGAGATAGCACATAGAATTTATCTATTATGTTATGAGGTTTAAAGGAGTTAATGTACATTATGCCTGGCAGAGTAAGTGCTCAAAAAAGATTTGTAGGTATGTAAATATGGATGTAGTATTAAAACGACAACACATCAGCCTCATAACAAGCATGTCATTGGACTCTGCTAATAGTAGCCTTATATACCAGTGATGTATATCCTCAAATGTCCATTTAAAAGCCTGTGCTTTCTTCCACGTCCTTCTGTGAAACCACTTTGATACTCAACAACATAATACAGGAAGGCAATCTTTGTTACCTGCCTATTGAATCTTCAGTATGCTTACATAGTCTAAAAAAAAAGAGACCAACAAATAAGGTATTGGTGAAATAATGAAGTAAAAATTGGTAGAGAAAATCATCAAGCCCTTGAAAATAGGCCACTAAAGGGCAATTTCCATGATGGCCAAGTGAAGAAAAACTACCAATCATTAAGTATACAGCATCACAATCTCTCAAGTAATAAAGAAAAGAATATTTTGGAGAGAAATTTATTGCTATCTCATTTATTCAGAAAGACACACTGACTTTGGGATAAATTAAACAAAAAATGGGTAAATTTTGGTATGCAAATTACATTTAATGTTTTATCATTATTACTTAATATTACATTAAAAAAATCTCTAATAAAGTCAAATTTATTTTGAACAGAAGTAAATGCTAAATAAAGCATTTTAAAACTGTTTTCTAAACAGTTTTAATTAGTCTCTCCTCCTTTAGGTGTTTTAAATATAAATTTTCATACTTCAACTTATAGCAGTAGTCTACAGTGCTGTGTGGTTCTTTGTTTAATGGAAACTAGTATGTTTAGGAAAAATCATCTTAAGAAAGAATATACAATATGCACAATGCATACAAATAGATAATAGGGAACAGTAAATATCATTTCCATTATATTTTTGAGTATCTTCTCAAACAAAATAGAATAATAATGTAATTTTGGTGCCACACACATGAATAGCAACACAGAGATCAAAGTATCCTTGCTTACCATGCCAAACCGCTGCATGTCCATCCCACAAGGTTGCCACTGTTTTCCTTGCACCATCCCATAAATTATGAGAGTAAGCTTCTTTTAATACATTCTTTCTCTTATAAATGTGTAAGAAAATAATAGTAAGGTAGAGAAGAAAGATAGTAAAGTAAGGAAGTATTAAAAGTATCAGTGGTGTAAAAACCCACAGGAGATAGTTTGCAAAATTCAAGTAGTCCTCCAATTGCTCCACACCAAACCATTCTTCCAGTATGTGAATCAGACAAGTCATATAGGGCATAGAATCCTGCCCGACGCCACAGGTTTGATTTTTGTCTATCATTTTTCATTAGGTGAAAGTGGCAAATTCAGTCTCTTTCTTCATTGCCATAGCAGGTCTTTAATTTTGACACTAGAAGGGAAAAATAATCCAGTATTATTCTCTTCACAGCTATCAAGTTAAATGTTTTAGTCTACATAAATACTATATTGAGTCATTTTTTAATACCAAAAATGAGTAGATTGTTAATGGTTAACTTTGCTGCATATTTAAATGTGAAAATTATAAGGTTTCATCTGTCTGCCTCATGAAGCATGTTGTGTTTAGCCTTTGAAATAACTTGCTATAATTGAGGAAGGAAAGTAAAGCTATAATTGAGACAGGAAAATAAAGCTGATGAGGAATGAAATTTCAGATCGATCTTAATAATTTGACTCCTATCTTAAACGGATCATGTTGAACATTTGGATCTTAAACTAGGTCATGACGAAGTAACTGTTTTACATGAAAGAAAACATTAATATCTGATTCAATAAAAGTAACCCAATTCTTTAGGAAATGATAACATACATTTATGGATATTGTCTTTTATAGAGAAACAGGTTTACAGAAAAGCTGTCTGTTCTTTTAACATTATACAATAAAAACAATTTCTCAGTCTTGTATCTTACAGTCATGAAAATTTCTCTTAAATCTTAAATGACTGAAAATATAGATGTACAATTATTTCATGAATTCACTCTCTAAAACAGTCATTGACTTACCAGAAATTAAATAAATATCTTGTCCCACACTTCAATGTATGTATTCTGGAAAACACAGTAAACAAATGTAAGAAATAAATGACTGAAGAAAAAAGATAATCATTATACCTAGAGTTATAATATCTATAAAATAAACAGCAGGAGACATTCACAAATGTTTGACAAATATGATTATAGCCCCACACTAGTATATTGCAATTAAAAATTATACTCATGCTACCGCTGCTTTAGTGAGGAAAACTCTACACTATTTAGTGCCACTATATAAAGCCTCGTCTAAAATAAAACTTTTTAACAGTGCTATAAAAAGCTTTGCTTGTTGGGAGAAAAAGTATGAAATTAAGATGTGTAATTGACTATGTTTCTTTTTAGTAACTTTGCTAGATAAGCTGACAGTCAAACATGATAATCAACAATACAATTATATTAGCTCTGTAATATTTTTCTATGTAAAATTTCCTTGACTTCCCTTTTCCATTCATATTTTCTCTGGTTCTGATTCTATTCTTAGAGCTATTTTATCATTAATCCAGAATATATAATCTTAATGAAAATCATCTCAAATCTTTAGTGGCTGAAGCAAGAAATGAATAAATGAAAGAAAGGGATGGGGGAGAGGAAAAGACATACACATAAGAGCAAATTAAACGTTTTTATGCCAAGGTTATCTTGCTAACTGGCTTATTAGCAGGACATACTTTTTGACTTATTCTTCCAATGATGGAAGATTTAGTCTAATTTCCTTGTAACCAAAAGCATTTACTTGTGAGAAATCTGGGCCTGTTACAGTAATAGAAGGTGAACAGAGCATACGTTAAACCCACAACCTGGCCTTTATTTATATCATACTCTAATCAACTCATCTAAAGAGTTAACTTACCTGTGTTTGATCATTTAGAATGCAACATAAAAAATTTAATGCTTTTTAAAATTATTATTATAATATTTTTTAGAGACAGCATCTTGCTCTACCACCCAGACTAGAGTACAGTAGTCCAATCCTGCTTCACTGTAACCTCGAACTCCTGGACTCAAGGGATCCTCCCACCTCAGCCTTCTAAGTATCCGAGACTACAGGCACATGCCACCACACCTGGCTAATTTTTTAAATTTTTTGTAGAGTCATGGTCTTGCTGTGTTGCTCAGGCTGGTCTCGCACTCCTGGACTCAAGTGATCCTCCTGCCTTGGCCTCCCAAAATGCTAGGATTATAGGCTGCAAAATTTAACACTTTTTAAAATGAGAGCTTTTCTCACTAGGATGGCTATAACCCCCTAAAAAGGAAAATAATAAATGTTAATTATGATGTAAGGAAATTAGAACTTCATACACTGCTGTTGGGAATATAAAATGGTACAGCTGCTGTGGAAATCAGTTTGGCAGTTCCTCAAAAAGCTAAACACAGAGTTACTGTATGACCCAGCAATTCTACTCCTAGGTATATATCCAAGAGTACTGAAAACATATATTCACACAAATATTTGTACACAGTAGCATTGTTCATAATAGCCAAAAAATGGAAACTGATGAACAAACAAAATGTGGTATATCCATGCAATAGAATATCCAGCCACAAAAAGAAATGACACATTGGTTCAAACTATAAGATATTAATATATAAACCTTGAAAACATTATGCTAAGTGAAAGAAGCCAGACATAAAAAGCCACATATTGTATGATTCCATTTATATGAAATACCCAGAATAAGTAAATGTATAGAGACAGAAAGCTTGGTGGTTACCAGGGGTGGGAGAGGGTAAAATGAAGAGTTACTATTAATAGAAATAGAGGTATCCTTGGATGATGACAATGTTCTGAAATTAAACAGTATTGACGGCTGTACAACCTTGTAAATATAATAAAAACCACTGAGCCATATACTTTAAAATGGTGAATGTTATGATGAATTATATCTCAATAAAAAAGAGCTTTTCAATATTGTTAATAAATTAACAAAATTTATGATAATCTCTCATATACGTTAAAAGGAGTTTTTCCTAGGCCCAATAATCAATCAACACTTTGATGATCTATCTAACCCTAACTGCTTAATACAATTACCCAGAATAATCTAGTCTCATTTCAATTTTTAATAGGATTGTAAAATCTTGTGATTTTAAAACTTTATGTAGTATCTCCCCAAACTGGCAATAGAATTAGACCTCTCATCTTCTTAATCTACATTCTGATTTATTATACATACTTAATGAACACAGTAAAGGGAAGAGGGTCAGAGCATAGGCAGAGATCCAGTGAGAGAAGCTACACACAAACCTGTGAGACTCAGTAGTCCCTTAATAGTGCCACGTGCAAGAACCTCCTCCAAAATGGTCATTCAACCTTGATTTTGATTTAAACTCTTCCAGTACAGAAAACTCAAAAGGTGTCCCATTCCATCTTCAAAATCATCCATCAAACTACTAAACAGGTCTTCCTCATACTTACCTCTCTTTAACTTTTCCCTACTGGACCTAATTTTGCACCATAGAATCTCTTCCATTAAACAACCTGTTAAATTTCAGAACAGCCATCATGAGCTGCAAAATCCCTTTTTCTAGTAAGAACCCTTAATTCTTTCACCCACTCCCCAGACCTTGGTTTTCTAACCTTTCATCCCTCTGGTCACTCCCTGTGACTGGCTCGTTATTTGATCTAGAGGTCCATGTACTGTACCCCTTGTGCCTCAGTTTGCTAAGATCTGTAAAACTGGGATAATAATCCTATCTACACCATAGGAGTATTACTCTGATTAAATGGGTTAATCTGTGTAAGTGTCTAGAACAATGCCCAACATGTAATAGGTGTTACATGTTTGATATCACTATCGTAATAACTGAATTTAAGATCACAGTAGCTTTTCGAGTAGTTCTATCATGCTGTTAACTCATATTCAGCCAAAAATACGCTACTATTTTCTACTTCTCTACACACTGTACTTGAAAAAAATCTTTTTTGAGCCCAGCAAAAATTACACATCTTATCCTTATTAACTTTCACATTCTAAGTCTGGTCCCCAACCTTAATGGCACCAGGGACCGGTTTCACGGAAGACAATTTTTCCACAGCCAGTAGAGGGTAGAGGGGTGGAGGCAGAGATCTGGCGGTGATGCAAGCAACGGGGAGCAGCTGCCGACAGGTTCCTAACAGGCTGTGGACCGGTCCGCAGGCCTAAACTATTGACACAGTTTGCCATCTTAACAGTAACTCGTTTATGCCAGCAGCAAAGAAACCTGGAGACCGTGTGGCAATGAAATCGCAAAAGGCGTTTTCCACAGCTTGTTGAGAACTGAATAGTTTTCCTTGCAGGAAGCTGTCCAAAGCATGGAAGAAGTGGTTGTCAGTTGGTGCAGGGTCTGGTGAATACAAGAGATTCCAAGTCCAGCTTCTGTAGTTTGAGCAGCGTTGTCTTACAAGAGGCTTGGCCTGTCTCTATTGACCAATCTTGGCTGCTTAATTGCAAGGAGCCTCACCATTTTGTCTAATTGGTTGCAGTAGACATCCGCTATAATCAACTGACCAGGTTTCATGAAGCTATAGTGGATAATACTGGTGCTGCACCACCAGACACCATTAGCTTTCTTTGGTGAATATTCGGTTTTGGACTGTTTTTTTGGCACTTCATCTTTATGCAACCATGTACCAATTGCTTGCGATTGTCAAAAACAATCCATTTTTCATCACACGTAACAATACGGTGTAGAAATGGTTTGCGCTTATGTTGTGACAGCAAAGAAAGGCAAGCTTCGAGATAATTTCTTGTCTGACGCTCGTTTAAATCATGGGGAACCCATCTATCCAGCTTCTTTACATTGCCCATTTGTTTCCAATGGTCCAGTACTGTTGGAATAGTAACGTCAAATCTTGCTGCTAATTCACGTATAAGTTGAGACGGATTCACTTCCACTACCGCTTTCAGCTCATCATTATCCACCTTGGTCTCAGGTTGCCCACATGGCTCACTTTCAAGATTAAAATCACCAGAATGGAACTTCTCCATTCAATAAAACCATCGATTTATTGTGCATTCATTAGCCACATCTTTCCTAAATGTTTTGTTGATATTTCAAGTTATCTGCACTGCAATGGTTACACGATGGAACTCATATTAAAAAATAATATGAATATTTGACATATTGATGGTTTCATAAAAATTGCTCTAAAAAAAATCAGAAAGATAATCACAAGCCAAAACACGTGTTTGAAAGAATGAGGATGTATCTTCACCATTTAAAAAAAATAAAAAAGAAATGTCAAAGTGAAATGTCAGCAATATCAACTGTCAAACTTAGTACTTAAGGAAATCAAACATTTTGTACTTAATAACCTAATAGCTTGCTCGTGAAAAGATGGAGTTGTAGGTTGAGGGTGGGATGGAGATCAGGAATTCAGTTTTGAACACATGAGGTTTAAGATGTCCATTGGACATCCAAGTGAAGATGTTAAATAAGCAACTGGACATAAGCAACATTCAGCAGGAAGGTCAGGGCTGAAAAATAAATCTGGGAATTTGTAGCATACAGACAGTATTTAAAACCATGAAACTAAAGAAGATCCTCTAGGGAGTCAATATAGAGTTTCTAGGACTAAACCTCGAGACACCCGACATTTTAGAACTAGGCAAGACAGTGCGGAGCCAGCATCCTCCTTCTAAGAGTAGCATCCTAGAAGTCAAAGTAAGGAAGTGTTTCACAAAGGAATGCTGGCCTATAAGAGACATAAAGATTTCAGGAGTTTTGCAGGGCTTTGCCCTAAAGGAATAGTGGGGATAAAAGTGGAGTATGTTTAAGGAAGAACGAGAAGAAATGAACTGAAAACAATATAAACAACTCTTCAGAAGAACATTGCTGCATAAAGGAACAGAGAGACAGGTGGGTCTCTGGATGGGAATGTAGGTCAGTATTTCACTGCTGTTGCTGCTACTGCTGTTTTAAGATGGAAGAAAATACAGCAGTTTTTAATGCAAACGATAATGCACCAATGAGAGAGTGAGAAATCGATAATGCAAGAGAGGAGATAATTGTTAGGGCCATGTCTTTGACTATTGACTAAGCCAAAGGGGATAGGATACAGTGTACAATGAAGTGGATGGCCCTAAGAATTCTGTGCCAGACACTATCAAGAATAGATAAATCATCAGTAAATTGATAGTTATCTAAGAAAAACATACGTAAAGCACTTAAAATAATGCCAGGCACATAACAGGCACCTAAGAAACTCTGGCTAAATACAGATCTGAACTGTGTTCATCTAAATCTTTAACAAAAATGTGGATCAAGCCAGGTGTGGTGGTGTGATGGCTTGCACCTGTAATCCCAGCACTTTGGGAGGCTGAGGTGGGAGGATCCCTTGAGACCAGGAGTTTGAGACCATCCGGGACCACATAGTGAAGCCCCATCTCTACAAAAATTTTCAAAAATTAGCTGGGCGTGATGGCATATGCCAGCTATTATTTTTGGGAGGAGCCTGAAGCAGGAGGATCACTCAAGCCCAGAAGTTTGACGTTGCAGCAAGCTATGATCCCGTCACTGCACTCAAGCCTAGGCAACACAGAGAGACCCTGTCTCAAAAAAAAAAAAAAAAAAAAAAAGTGGATGAAGACAGTGTCCCAAAACCTGCTAATACAAAACTATTACAGGAGTTTGAATAACATGCTTTTGAGTTGATAAAATACAGTACTTTTGATAACATGACAAAGTATCTTTAAAACTCAAATGAGTACAACCCTTTAATTGTGCAGGTAACAAAAATTAAACACAGAAAGCCAAATCTACTTGCTCAAAGTTACTAAATTACTAAAGTGAAAAGTCAAGAGCTAAAATTAAAACCTAGTTCTCCTACCTCCTAGTCTGGCTATACTTTCTTTAATATCTTTTTCTCTCCCTCTTTTGACAGAAAGGCTAAAAATATTAAGATTGCAATTTCTGTCTTCCCTTTACTTCTGCCTGACCCTCTCCTCCTAATTTATCATAGGATATACCTGACTTATCATTTTATTTTAATACAATAAAAACTATATGTGTTAAAAGACGTTTTGGGGGAGACACAATATTTTAGTTACCAAAATTCCAGATTAATTTCTACCTCCCCCCATAAATTTATAATTAAACACAGTCCTGTACATCAAAGTATCTTAATTTTCCCATCTTGAAATCATGCAAGCTGACAAGCTGAAATAACATAATGATACTGACAGTGAGGAACATTCACTATAATTGACTTTATAAATGTTTAAAATCCAGAGTATTTCAAAACCTAATAAATTAGGACATTTTTGGTTTTCTACAAAACTTTAAGAAAATATATCTATTTTTAAACACCTATTACTAGTACTTTTCCAGTGCTTACTTTCAGTATATAAGCATTGAGAACATTCTGAAAATGCCAATTAAACAAATACTCAGCCAGGTGTGGTGGCTCACTCCTGTAATCCTAGCACTCTTAAGAGGCTGAGGCAAGAGGATTGCTTGAGGCTAGGAGTTCCAGACCAGCCTGAGCAAGGATGAGATCCCGTCTCTACAGCAAACAGAAAAACTAGCTGGGTCCCAGCTACTTGGGAGGCTGACGCAGGATTCCTGGAGCCCAGTTCAAGGTCGCAGTAAGCTATGATAACGCCACTGCACTCTAGCCCAGGGCAACACTGAACAGAGACCCAGTCTCCAAAAAAAGAAAAAAAAGAAATGCTCATTGAAATGTAAATTTTCTCTTTTTGGCCGGGCGCGGTGGCTCAGACCTGCAATCCTAGCACTCTGGGAGGCCGAGGCGGGCAGATTGTTTGAGCTCAGGAGTTCGAAACCAGCCTGAGCAAGATCGAGACCCCCGTCTCTACTAAAAATAAAAAGAAATTAATCGGACAACTAAAAATATATAGAAAAAATTAGCCGGGCATGGTGGCGCATGCCTGTAGTCCCAACTACTCAGGAGGCTGAGGCAGAAGGATTGCTTGAGCCCAGGAGTCTGAGGTTGCTGTGAGCTAGGCTGACGCCACAGCACTCCAGCTCGGGCAAAAGAGTGAGACTTTGTCTCAAAAAATAAATAAATAAATAAAATTTTCTCTTTTCTTTTTCATATATTTAATACTGGTTTAACAAGACTATAGCACTCAGTTTTAGTGAATACGCATTCTATTTCGAACTATGAATAAAGCTGCAGTTTAATACTTAAGATATCTGGCAAATTCAATCCTTTTATCATTAAAACAATATCTTTCAAATTTCAATGCTTCAAACTCAAGATTCTAATATAAATTACCTTTCAAGATTTTTTCTTTCTTTTAAATCCTAGAATGCCCTTCAACTTTTAGCTAACCTTCCACTCTATTTCATAATTACCGTTCTACTGTTATTTTCTTAACCCGGCCACTCATCCCAATAATGCTGCACATCTATATTGGTCTACCAGTTAACTCTGCAGCACCCAAACCTCGAATGACTAAAATCAGCGTGTCTCTGACCTCAAAGAAGGGCAGCAGTAAGGACGTGGGAAAAAACATTTGAAAATGAACCTTGTATTTCCACCCACTAGCAAATGCGGACAAAATACTAGTGACCATACTGAACGTCTGGATTTTACCATATCAGCATTTAACAGCACAAACCACCTCCCAAGCGCTCCCACAACTTTCAAGCCTGAACTTGCTTCTTTGAGGAAGCTGCCTGTGCAGTCTCAACAAACACCAGACACCAAATACAGACCGTCTCAAATCCAGCAGTACTGTTCCAGTTTTTTCCATCCTATTTATGTGACATGTACGTATTCTTATTACATAATTAGCAGCTTCAAGACAGAGACCTGTTTTACAGGCTACAATCCCCAGGGACTGAGACTGCCTGGTACCTAAAAGGTCTGTACCGACTCAAACTATTAATAATATAAATGGAAGGTTTCATATACATTGTTTCATTGAGTCCTTACGGCGGCCCCACGAAGTACTTAATATTAATCATCCCCATTTTACAGATAATCAAAATGTGGCTCAGAAAAAAAAGTAGCCTACGCAGGTTACACGAATAGAAAAGGGGGATAAGCCAGGATTTCAAGCCTGGTTTGTCTGGACGCGAACACTCGTCTAACCACTACCCACGCGGCGTGCTCACTACACTCTCGTGATTACCACAGACTTTCCTTTGGCTTTTACACACAGGAAGCTCGAACTGGGTCCCGGACTCAGGAAGTCACTGGGCAAGCCTAGAGAGGCCTCTGAAGAGGTTGGAGAAGCCTCGCCCACCAGCTAAGTTTAGACAAAACGCGCCCAACCGGAGGTTTTAGAGCGCGAGGGGAGATGCGGGCCGAGGAAAACAGACTAGTTGTGACCCAGGGGAGGTAGGACCTCCCCACCCGGCCACTCTGGCTCCCGAGCCGAACGCCAAGCTCGGTGGGAAGCGGAGCCCGCCTGACCAGGGAATCCAGGGATTCCGGGGCGACCCGGGAGATTGGACGCGCGGCCTTCGCCGCTCCCAACCCAGCGAGACCCGGCGTCGGGCGGGAGGAGCACGGGGAAGCCAAGGCGGGGACCGACGCACCTCGGACAGAAGGGGCATGGGTGGCTCGCCTTCACCCACGAACGACGGTGGGAGCTCTTCGGTGGCTCAGCGGCCGAGTGAGGCGGAAACACTTCGCGGCCGGTTTCCCCCAAGCAACCTGCAAGCAAAACGCTAGAGCGGCGGCTGCAGCCCGGGCAGGGTTGGATGTGACACCGCCTGTCATCCCGCCCCTTCCCGTGGCCGCCTGGAGCCACTTCCGGTAGCGGTGTCGAGGGTGACTCCGGGCGCGAGCGGCCCCGGGCCCGTTCCTAACCCCTCACTCTGGGCTTGCCCGCGAAGCCTATCTTTGGTCTCCAATAACCGAGTAGAGGCCCCGGAGGCCCGGCCCGAGCTGGGTACGGCAGGACTGCCTCTGAGGTGGTAAAATGTGCTGCGAGAAGTGGAGCCGCGTGGCCGAAATGTTTCTCTTCATTGAAGACCGGGATGAGGATTATAAGATCCTTTGCCTCTGCTCCAGGGCATTTGTAGAGTAAGTAGAAACGAATTTGTCTTCATTTTCTAGCACAATCCTTTCCCAGAAATGTAGGTGTTGCAAACGTAGTTGTAACTGACCTCCGAAACCAGCCGGAGTATTTGACCCTTGGGCAAGGTTATGTTTTAAAAACAAACAAACAAACAAACAAACAAACCAGAAACCTTCAGACATTACGAAGTGGTCGCCTGCTGCCATTATTATTAAGTGAAGGACTACATCTGCTTTGTAGGCTTTTATGAAAAAAGGTGGTAGGTGATAAATGTCATCTCATGTTTATAAATTTAGAGGGCATTTAAAAATTGGGGGAAAGTGACATGTAAAATGAAATCTCTAATAGATGTGACATCAAAAGGTGAAAGTTTAAAGTTGAGTAACTTGCTTTGTTTAACATTTTTTTTAAAATCTTGGAATCTATTCAAGTTCAAATGCACGTATTTAGAACTTCTAATCATTTAAGATAAAAGGCTTAACTGTATTTACATCAGTTTTTGAGATAGCTTTATTTTGGGGAAATGTTTGTTTCAGGTAAAAATTGCTTTACATGGAAAAAAGTGCTTAGGAAAAGAACCGACAAAAGAATTGGATTCTAAGGATTTTTTTCTTTATAGTAAATGTGTAAATTAAGCCACTTAAATCTTTTTTTTAATCTCTAAAACGGGAATAGTTACCATGATCTCGCAATGCCTATTGTTAGATTCAAATCTCTGTGGAAATGAATTTTATGTTATAGACTTTATTATAGTTTAATATAATAAAAGTTAAGTTTAAAGAAATTCTTTTTTATTATGTATTTTGTGGAGTAATCTGAAAATTAACCCAAGAAGAAGCGAAACACCATGTTAAATTTAACGTTAAAAGTATTGTCACCTTTGTAGTCAGGTATGCACGTAATCATACATTCATTCAGTGAATGCTTTTGTGCACCTGTGTATCAAGTATACTGTAGGCCCTGGGGTACAAGACAGCCAGTCCCTACATGTATTGAGTTTACTTTCTAGCAAAGGAGATCAATATTAAATTAAGACAACTGTTTACATGATTACTTGCTTAATTATAGTTATGAGTGCTGTAAGAGAGAGAAGTACAGGATGCTGTGATAAATAAGGTCACAAAAGTTTCTTTGGGAAGTAGCATTTGGAAAGAGGTTTAAAGGAGATAAACAGATATTTCTGGAGGGAGCATTCTCAGCAGGCTAAACTCTGCAAAGACCTTGAGGGAGCAAAAGAAAGCCTGGGAAACTGAACAAAATGACTAGGAAAGAAAGGAGATAAGGTTGGGGGGGTAGGTAGGTTCAAAACATGCAAAACTTCGTAGACAGACTATAGGAAAACCTTAAGTTGGGGGATGACATGATCAGATTTGCATTTTTAAAAGATTACTGTGACAGCAGTGTGGAGGATGGTGTGGAGCAAGAGAACCATTTAAGACCATTATCTAGGCAAGAGATTCTTGTGACTTGGATTAGGATAGATGGCGGTAGAAAGGGGGAAGGTAGGAGAGAAATCATTGGGATTGGGGGTTGAATTAGATGTGGGGAAATGAAAGAGAGAAAGGACGTGAAGGAGGAGACCAGGTTAAGGGTAACTTCCTGGTTGCTGATTGGTATTGCTGCCTTTCGCTGCGGTAGGGATCCTTGGAGAATCATGGATTTTATTTTGGAGCAGGAATGAGGAGATCATGAGTTTGATTTTGTATATTTAGATTTTGGTGTATCTGTGAGACATTCAAGAGTAGATGATACAAGCGATTGGACACATTGATTTGGAGCTCTGGAGAAGTCTGGACTAGTGTTAAAAACTTGAGCCATTTACCCTTAGATAGTAATTGAAGTAATTAATTTGGGGGGTAGGTGGGAGCAGGATCCATCCTTGCAGAATTCCAACATTTGTTGTATGATATGTTTTTCTTTTTTGGTAGAGGCAGGGTCTTGCTGTATTGCCCAGGCTGGTTTCGTACTCCTGGGCTCAAGCAGGCTTCCCACCTCAGCTTCTCAAAGTGCTGGGATTACAGGCGTGAGCCACTGAGCCCAGTGAAGACTTCCAACATTTTTTAAAGATGAGAAGAGAAGTGGATTAACTGGGAAACTGCTAGAAGGCAAGCCCAAGTACACTGCCACCAAGTGTTTCAATGAAGGAGTTACCAGTATTGGAAAGCTGCTAAAATATCAAACAAAACGAGAACTAAGAAGTATCCACTAGTATTGGCAAAACCCACTGAATTAATTGATGACTTATTAAGTGCTGTCACTAATTATTTTACATTTCATACTGACAGAGACTTTCTCCTTGACCAAACTTTATTCAGGCTCCTCAGAGCTCTCTTTGATTATGTCTTGTCCTTTGGGCTTTGTCTTTAGCCTGCCTAGCCCAGTTTTAACAAGAATCCTGCTAAATCGGTTTAGTGAAAATTCCCCCACCTTTGGTATCTGATCACCTCGGCCTGCCTTTAGCAAGAATCCTGTTAGGTTGTTTAGCAGGAATCCCCCTGCCCTTGATGTCTCCTGTTACTAATTTTCCATCCACTGACCCCCCTCATTCTGTCCATTGGCTATCTATCCCCAGCTGTCTTTGCTGTATTCAAAGTTGAGCGTGATTCTCTCTCTCTTCCCCTCTCCTCTCCCCTCTCCCCTATTGCCATAGTCCTGATGCCTGTCACAATTGTTCTGAATAAAGCCTTTCTTACCATTTTAACAAGCATCAGAATAATTTTTTCTTTAAAAAGCCTTTTTTTAAGCCTTCTAGCAGCCCCTTGAGAAGGTATGTCTTGTTATCTTTCTTTATTCAGGCAGAAAATTGCATCTCAGTAATGGCCTTAAAAAATCACACAGCCAGTAAGTGGCAGCCCTGGAATTCTACCTGACATCTGTGTGACACCAGAGCTTTTCTACTATCCTTCCAGTTGGTATAGAACATATGATTTCATTGAATATCCCTGATTAAGAACTCACTACTTCTACTGAAATAATTAAGCAATAATATAGATTAGTTGAGATAAAGGACTATTCTGGAAACTGAAAAGCTTGTATGTACCTCTGATGATATTCATGTGACAGTGCCTGGTGGTGATCTCTAGAGTATTTCATATACAGTATAACAAAATCATTCAATGCATTTTCTTCCCAATAGGTTCCAGAGCTAGAATTTAAGAGAATAGAGACCTCAGAGAACATCTGTCTGCTTTCACAAAAATCAGTCATGTGCCTTTGTGCAAGTCACATAAAATTTCTATGATCCCATTTCAACACTTTCAGAAAGCACTTCCTTTCCCTTTTGCTACTTGAAAATGAAACTGATTCATAGTCCCTTTGCAGTACAGGAATTGCTACTTGTACTTAAGAGATTTCTAAGAATCATTTATTCAGTATGTATTTTGGCCACCCAAATGTCAGGTACTGTGATAAAGAGATGACATAGGCATGGTATTGATAATTGTTGTATTCAAAGGTATTGTGATGAGAATTCAGGTGGCTGCTTAGAGCTCTAAGGAGAGCAGTATCTTGGTGGGGTTACTGCAGTCTAGGTCAGGTCTCCAGATTTACAATTCAAATCAGTAGTTAAGTTTTATTTAACTTTTACATGTGTCAGGTTCAGAAATTAGTTCTTCCTTAGTCATTGTGCTGGATCAGAGTTAACACTGATCAAACTCAAAGGTTGCTTTATAGAGAATACTTAGCAAATACAATGGCAAATTCTTCAAATACCAGGCATTAGAAATATGCCATTCCCAGTGACAAATGCTCTTGGAGATAGTTCAAAGTTATAAGTAAGGAACAGTGTTTTCATAAAAATTTAAGAGCTAGTATTTTCTCTTATTGCTGATCTTTCTGCCTTAAATTATCTGTAGCCCTGGAACATACTAGTAATAATGTTGGACACCTGTTTCACCTCTTACCCATAAAGAAATATCTTTCTACTTCTTCCTCAGGACCTTTCCTGACCTGTTAAGTTGGACCCTTTCCCTGGAATGGTTGCAGGCTAGTGCTGTGCATGGGACCAAGGAGCTCACCAGAAAAGGGTACCTGGCTGTGTGTTGGAGGCACTGGCCAAAAAAGAAGAGTCAGCCTCCAGTCGATACCAGCCAAGGCTGCATGCTTAATTCTTAGCCTACACCTGGTTGGCTCCTGGTGCTGCTTACATGAAGCCCCCTTTGTAAAAAGAAAGAGAGAATATAAGTTAAGAAATATAAAAAGTTGAGAAAATTTTTCATATCACACCTCTAGAAAACACTGTGTGACTGGATTTGAATTAAAACAACTTTTGAAATAATTTAACTACTATCTTATCACCAGTTACATTGAATTTAATCTTTTTGAACTAAAGCATGCATTCTTTTCATTACAGCTAATTTCATACATATTCTTAAAACTTAGAACTTTTACTTCACTTTAAGGAGCACATTCCAAGTTCAAAATTGGTGAAGGGAAAAGAATGGCTTTTTCCTTTAGATCAGTTAATGCTTAGACAAATTATAACCCTTTAGAATGAAAAGAACTTGGAGATAGTATCTTGGAATGGTTGCCAGTAGTCATTGAGAATTCTGTAGGGATGGGAAACATGCTGGAAGTTCAGGGGCTCGTAAGTGTAACCCTGACTTTCAAGATAGGAAAAAGAAGTGTTTCAAAATCTAAATACAGAAGATTTGATTGCTGACAAAAATTCTAGAATAGATTATTAAACTAAAAGATCAGGGTCATGTAGCAGAAAACATAGAAAATGAGCATTAGCACGGATGCTAGATGTCTTCTCAGGGATTAAGAGTTGATTCTCATATTAAGTAAGATTATTGCAACACCTCTCCTCAAAGGCAGGAAATATGACATAATAGTGTAACTAATTTCTGTTTTCTAAGGACATTATATTAAAACTGTGTTAACACTAATTAGAGTAGTATTCTATTTCATCTGCTCATTCAAGTTTCTGTACATTATCTGAAGAAGATGTAATTGGAATATTACAGAGTTCTTAAAAGTAATCATTACAGCGGCTCTGTAGTAACATGAAAAAATACCTTATGTTAAATTAACATGTCAGAATACAAAATAACTACACAGTGATTACAGAAAATTTTGTGTGAGGATGTACAAAGCCTAGAATAGAACGTAGGGAAATGCTGTAATGGTGGGGTTATTGGTTTTGTTATATAAAGTTGCTCGTGTTATAAAAAGCTTTTGTTATTTAATTTTAGATAATTCATTTTGAAATAATTTCAAACTTAGAAGAATAGTTGTTCTCTTTGCCCAGATTTACCAACTGTTAGCAATTAACTATCTTTGCTCCATCTCTTCCCCTCCATAGGGATATATGTTAATATGTAAACACACAAACATAATCATTAGTCTTTTTCTGAACCATTTGAGAACAAGATGCAGACAGGATTTTAAGTTTCATGGCCTTAATTCTGTAAGATGGCCTTGCTTATCCTGGGTCCATCTTACGTTTCTTCAGGAACACAGGTCATGCCTTTGCAGGAATGTCATGGAAATGATGCTGTGCCCAGCTCTGCATGAGCACAGGAGGCACTTTATGTAGGCAGCACACCACCATGGCTGACGTTGCTGCCTGCCAGGTTTCTCTACTGGAAAGTCACAATGGTTCCCTTTGTATCAGTCAGTATCTGTGGGAGCATATTCCACTATTACACCAATATTTTGTTTTCCAGCAGACCTACGAGCCTTAGCCTTCATCAACAGCTTCCACCTGAATCAGCTACCTCTATAAAGGTTGCCTTGTTTCCTTCATTCCTTCTGCATTTATTAGTTAGCATTCTGTAAGAAGCACTTTCCCTTGTCTCCCCATGTAGTTGTTTATGTTAACATGGACTCTGGATTCTTAGTTTATTAACAGGTTATATTCCACTGCTATCATTATTTATTTTGGTGCTCATGTTGTCTCTGATTTAGCCAATGGGAGACTCTTTGAGGTTGCTCCTGTGTCCTTTTGCGTGTACCCAGCATTCTTTGAGTGCTTCACAACCTTCTGGCAGAAGATGACCCAGACCTGTCTTTCACAGTCCATGCTCTAACCAGGAATTGCCATTTCTCGAAGCCACCCTGATTCCTTAGTGGAGAATGGTATTTAGAAACCAAAAGCTGGGTGTTCATTGTGCTTATTGTGCCTGTACCTTCTCAGTAGATAGAGTTAGGCAGGGTATATATGCATCCACATGCATACATAAATATGTATATGTGCATATGTACATACATACATAACACATGTAAAACTATTTTCATATCCACTGTGTATATAAACTTATATACCATGAGTTTATAACAGTACTTCCAGCGTTGGCCCAACAACACCTCAGGGTTCTTTCTAGCCTTCCTTGTTTTTAATGACTTGTCTTGAGCCCACCTTGTTTTTAAATAACCTTCAACAAGGAGAATCTCGACTACTATTATCCTCAGTATATTTACTTATTTGTTCATTATAGCCAGTATTGCAACCATGCTGGTCCTCTCCTCCGCCTGACACCTCAGTGCCCCATGTCTTTGGGTGCTGGTGGGCACACCACCCATGCCCTCTGTGCAGCTTCTGCTCGCCCTGCCCCAGTGCCTATGTTCTTGGGGAGGGAGGGAGTGGACATGATGCCAGAGCTCATTTGCACATCACCCCCTTCAGTGTCCTGCTGTGAGTCACCACCTACTTTGCATATTATAAAGTATCCCCAAAAAAGAAACGAGGATATGAAGTAGATAAGGCACACAGAAATTTTACTTTGTTACATTTATTGTAGCTCCATTAGTAAGATAAGGTTAGTTATGACTTGCAAATGACCTTACTGTGGCAGTTACAATGGAGTTTATACTACAGTTGAATTTATGAGTAGGAAGATCTGTCTAATAGTAAAACCTTCCACTTTTTTTTTTTTTTTTTTGAGGCAGAGTCTCACTCTGTTGCCCAGGCTAGAGTGCCGTGGTGTCAGCCTGGCTCATAGTAACCTCAAACGCCTGGCTCAAGCTATCCTTCTGCCTCAGCCTCCCGAGTAGTTGGGACTACAGGTACGCGCCACCATGCCCGGCTAATTTTTTCTATATATTTTTAGTCATCCAGCTAATTTCTTTCTATTTTTATTAGAGACGGGGTCTCACTCTTGCTCAGGCTGGTCTCGAACTCCTGAGCTCAAATTATCCTCCCGCCTTGGCCTCCCAGAGTGCTAGGATTACAGGCGTGAGCCACCACACCCAGCCTAAAGTGTTCTGTTAGGTTTATTTTGATAATTTCCAGTCATAGTACATAAAGAAAAATCTTAGAAGTCAGGATGTAAAGAAAAGTTCATTCACTGTTTTTGATAATCCATGAGACTGAATTATTTTGCCTCAGTTTATTTTTCAGGTTGATAAAATATTTAAATAAGAATTTTATTGTTAGTCTTCAAAAAACCTTTGCTCAGACTGAATATCTTATCTACTATTTCTGTTGGATAGGTTGCCTTACTTGCAAATGGATTAGGATCTGTATATGGATTTATGTGTGTGTAAGCCAAAGCTTTCCACTGTTGTTGGGAATTGGATATTCTTGGATATTGACTTCTTACAACAAAATTTAGAGAACACCTCGTTATTTAGGTATCATAACAAAGAACAGATTCTTTGCCCAATATCTGGGAGAAATGCCACTTAATTTCAAGAATTAGTAGTTATGTAACAATTGCTACTGTGTGTTAGGTACTATGTTAAATATTTTACATATGCTATAATCCTCATAACTCCATGAGAAATGTATCTCTATATCATAGGTGAGGAAAATGTATTAGTAGATTGCTTTTCTGTTTATAACCTTTTAATTAATCTGTGCTAACTTGAGCTTTTTTCCCCCCTCTAAGTTTATGGCTTAATTTGTTTTAATATGGATTGCTTAATTTGCTTCACAGGGATCGAAAATTGTGCAATTTGGGATTAAAAGGCTACTATGTCAAAGACAGTGACAACAATGCAGGTAATACAGTATAAAACTGTATAGCCCTTTTTTGCTAAAATTAACCTCAATACTGTATTACTTTATGTATAATTTGTTAAAATGTTATGTTAATTTGTTAGCATAAAATATGATACATGCCAAATAATCCTGTAATCATAAACAGTATTTTTTTATAACATGGTTCTATTAATAGAATCTCTTCTATTAGCCGATCTTTTATTTTTCTGTACCTTCTATGTGGGCTTGATATAGCCTCTTTTGTCCTGTGTAGCATTCCTTCCTAAGTTGTTGCCATTACATAAGAGCAACCTGGAATTTGAAGCTTTGAAAAGTAAGAAGTGTGTAGTTTCTTCATCAGAATTTTATTGTATAGGTAAAAGATGCAGGATAAATTCCAAGTGAACATCAATAGTCTTTTGCCTGAAATAAAGAGGCAGTCATCTGGGTTAACTTTCCCGAGTACAAATAGAATTCATCTGTCCGTTGAGCCTCACTTTGTCTCTCTCATACTTCGCTACTCCATTTGTCCTTCCACACAGACTTTTTTTTGTTTCTAGACATGGAGAAAGCTGCAGCGTGGAGTTAGAGGCCAATCAGCCCAAGTGCAGTGTGTCATGGTTACCTTTGAAAATCCTTTTATCTCTCACAATGATGGGACGAATCTTTGTTTCTTCATTTGATCACTGGATGAAATGTTGGTTTGTGTTTCAGTGCTGTGCTGGACAAAAAAGGTTTCTGTAAACACTAGGCTCCCACTGAACATAAGATAATATGCATACCACAAGAGGAAAATAAAACTTAGCTTATTCATTTTTCTCATTTTGCTCTCTCCTGAGCTTTCATGAGTTCATCGAATGGAATGGTGAGTGGTTTAAATAGATGTTATTTAAAGAAGTGTCTTTTTTCCTCTTTCAGGAGCCTGTTTGATAGAATTTACATACGAGATTTCTCTTTTAAAGTCTCCATTTTTGCTATGTAAGAGTCACTCTTCTGTTGCCTGAGATCATCTGGCTGGAGTGCAACTCACCGCTAATTGAATACGCTAATATATAAAATGATTTTTGTTATCTCAGATTTTAAACAGTTAATAGAGCCCTTGAGCACTTGCATGGCATTTGTTCAGTTAGTGATATAATCTCTTAGATAGCCATATTAGGGTAAAGTAAAACTTGATTGTTGTAATAAACAGTTTTTCTTTAAGATCTAGACTCAGAGAGCTTTAAAGGATCTTCCAGTTCAGTGGATTTCAAACTTTTAATAGCAGAAACCTTTCATTAAATCGGCTCTTCCACAGAATCGCAGGACTTAAATCCCAGTTGTGTTGAAGTGTCTGTGAGGCACCTGAACACATACCTCTCACCTCTCTTATTAACAGCTCCTAAAATAACTCCACAAAAAAGGACTTTAAATCCACTGATTTTATTCAGTAGTTTTACAGATAAGGAGTGTGAACATGTAGGCGTTTTCTCCATGGAGCAGGGTTATGTCACCCTGCCCTGCCTTGTGTCTATCCTCAGTGCTTTGCACGGTGCTCAGCACAGAGCGTATGCTTGGTAAGTGCAAGTCGAATGGGCATCTGGATGAATAGTGGCAGGCAGAGCCAGCTGAGAAGTTGTCTCTTGATTCTTCACTGGCTGTTTTTGTTACTAATCTATATTACCATCAATTTTTTTTTTCACCTTAAAAATTATAACATATGTATACCTTTACACTGGGAAAGTCATATAATCACTCTGGATCTCACTTTCTTCTTTCAAATGATGGTAAGAAAACCTGCCTCTAAATTTTCTTTAAAACTAAGCCAACAAATGCTGTGTGTAGGAGACCACACTACGGAAGAGGAGGAAGGTGGTCATTCCCATGGTACTGCAAAATCATGTGACAGCAAAGGCATAGACCTAGATGAAAATGAACTTGATTCTGAGGCTGAACTGATGAGAAGTATGGGGTTGCCACTTCAGTTTGGTGGGATAGCTGCACATAAAAATTTTGAGGTAAGTATTAATTTGCTTTCATTATTTCTACTTCTTAGTTTTCTTTATAGAGTATCACAAGAAATTACTTTTTTTTCCTTTTCTTTGAGACAGAGTCTCACTCTGTTGCCCAGGGTCAAGTGCAGTGGTGTTATCGTAGCTCACAGCAACCTCAAACTCCTGGGCTCAGGTGATCCTCCTGCCTCAGTCTCCCAAGTAGCTGGGAGTACAGGGGAGTGCCACAACGCCCAGCTAATTTTTTTCTATTTTTTATAGAGACAAGGTCTCGTTCTCGCTCAGGCTGGTCTCGAACTCCTGAGCTCAAGTGATCCTCCTGCCTTGGCCTCCCAGAGTGCTAACATTACAGGCATGAGCCACTGCAACAAGCCTACGAATTACTTTTTATTCCAAATCAAATACATTCATGATTGGAGCATTCTACTTCTTTTTACAAATAAACCCAAACTACCAATCGTGATATGTCCCACGTGTGACTTTTTCTCCTCTTGCTAACTTAAGTAGTAAGAGTCACTTATTTGTGTAACTAAAAGCCCAGAGTGTGGCGTTGAGAGTATTTTGTTTAATGTCAAAATAGACTTGAATTCTACTTTCTTTTATAATATATGAAGTGCATTTTATATTCAAGTTATCATTTATCTGGTGTAGGTGTCTATGAATACTAGAAATAAAGTTAAAATAAAAAAGAAAAAGAAAAAGCATCAGAAGAAATACTTAAATGAAATTATGCAAGAATCTTGGAGAAAAGAATATGAAGAAGATGACATTTTGGATTCAGATGATCCATCGGAAGTTGAACGGTATGAGACTACCAGAACATGTAAACTTCAAAGCAAAAAAGACACTGAAACAGAAAGTCTTCCTGTTGAAAAGACATTATCGCCAAAGCTAGAGATTACAGAGAAATGGGAAAAGTATTGGAATGAATATGGAGGAGAACTGTTGTGGCAAAGCTGGCAAGAAAAACATCCAGATCAAACACTGTCCGCTGAACCTTGGAACTTTCCTGATACAAAGGAAGAATGGGAACAACATTATAGTCAACTGTATTGGTATTATTTGGAACAATTTCAATATTGGGAAGCTCAGGGTTGGACTTTTGATACTTCACAAAGCTGTGATACAGATAGTTGTGCACCTAAAACAGAAGTTGACAGCAAGAAAGAAGAAAATTACATGAAAGTCAACTTAGTATCCTTTCCATCTTCGCCTGCTGCAGTAGATAATGACAACTCTGGTACAAGTGATAAGGATCATAATGAAATACTTGATGGCATTTGTAATATCACTCTGATTTCAGAGGAAGTAGAACAGGGCCAATTAGATTCTTCAGTAAGTCGTGATGGTTGTCAGCAGCTCAACGAAGTTAGCAGCAGGAGAGAGTGCCCTGCATCTGGCCAAAGTGAACCATGTAATGATGGAACCAAGGAAAGCAGCTCATCTGGGAATAGAAGCACAGACCAACCAGCTCAGGGTAAGATTAAGCAAGATTTATTCTGCTGAGTAATGGTTAGCAAAATGAATTTATTTAGCAAAATAACTACTACTAATACTTTATAACAGAGTTAAACAATACCAACTGTATTCATACTGTAATGAAATTATTTAATCCATCTCATTTTAATATCACAAGTTATATATTTCCCTTTTGTATTAATAGGAATATTTGCATAGAATTCTCAAAAATACCATTCCTTCCTTTTGTACCTTAGTGGCCGGTGAAGAAAAACATGGATGTCTCTTGAGAAATGTAATTTAGAGTGAGCTTGGAACTTTCACAGTTTTCCACAGCAAACGAATTTATAGGAGGCATGTGAGAGACTGATTGAAATCATACATTTGACATTAAGCAAACCTACTCTGGTCATATATAGAATTTATTTAGGACAAATGAAATCTTGCTCTATCGGAGAATCTCAACACAGCACAATATTAATTTGAACTTAATATTTAATATTAACTGAACTTAATATTTAATATTAACTGAACAGGTTGATGTTAGGATTCCCATCAATAAAATATCCAGGATAAGGAACTTTGTTGACTCTTACATAAGGGATTGAAAAAAAAAACTCACTGTGCAAACTGGTGCACTGGGAGGACTAGAGAAAGCCAATAAGAAGTGTGTTGAAAGAAATTAATCAGAGTAGGGTGAGATGAGAATGCTCTTGCTAGGGGGAAGGGTTCTGTCATTGGTGGCACCAGGAAAATGGGAGAGGAAGCAGTTTTTATGGCTTTTGAATGTCCTAAAGTCTTGGCACCCTTGGTGTTTGATGCCAGAGAAATCTAGCATAGAAGAACTTTCTTCTCAGTCTTATTCCTATGTGAAACAAAAGGTGTTGACCTTTCACTGAACGACTGAGTTTGCTCTGCTCATCTCAGATTGCTGATCTCCATCTAGTTGAGGGAGTTTCTAAAGAACTCTTTCAACTTTGTTATTTTTCTTTGCTTTCTACTTTTGCAATGGAGCTTTCTTCAGTACAATATTCTTATTCCTTTCTATTGGAGTTATTTTCATCCTTTTATATCTGAAGATTTTGTTAGTATTGTGATACTCTTCTGTACTCTCCTGATATCTTTATGTACTTATTTTGGCCATAAATTTGGAATAAGCATATTTGGTTCCCTTCCCTCATCTACCAACTTCTTTCCTTTGCTAAACACAGTAAACCTCCTTACAGTCTCTGCCTTCTATTGCCTGTTCCCTTCCTTATGTGTATAGATTGACCATTTCTGTAATTAGCTCCAATGTATCTGTCATCAGCATCAACTTGAGGATTTTAGGTTTTGACTTAGAAGGTGCTTATTACATTTCTTTGTAAATGTGTTTTCTACTTCTCGTGTTTGGTGCTCTTCTGAAAGAGTGTCCCCAACAGTCAAAGCTTCCAACTGTCTACCCTACAGACACCTTTCTTCTAGTCTCACTTACTCACTTTCTTCAGTCTGATGAAATAAAGAACAAAGACAGATATCTGCCTCAGTTGGAGCCATGAGAAGTTAAAAATACTCTTTCTAAAGGTAGTACTTATCTTTACTTCCATTATTAATTTAACCACCTATATTAAATAAAAATGTATTTGCCTTGTGATGAAGAGAAATTCTTTGAAACGAGGTGATCATGCTGTGTTTAGAGTCATTTACATTAAAATTCTAAAAGAATTGTGACCACAAGCAGCTATCACAAAGGCAGCTTTGTGGATTAATTTGGGTAGATTTGGGCAGCTATGAAGGAGTGATTTTAGTTTGTTTTTTTAAGTAGTTAGATCATGGAAACTTTTAAACCTGTTAAAAGAAAAACTTAAGACAAATTAAATTTAACAGAGTTTTTAATTGTACAAAGAGTGATTCGAAAATCGGGCAACGTCCAGAAGCAGAAAAGGTTCGGAGCAACTGAAGGGCTGCCACATGGTTGGATAACATTTATGAACAGGAGAAGAAAAGTGACGTACAGAAGATGAAAGTGAGATACAGAAACAGCTGTATTGGTTACAGCTCAGCGTTTGCCTTATTTGAACACAGTTTGAACAGTTGGCCTGCTGTGATTGACCAAAACTCTAATTGGTATAAGAATAGATTACAGTTTACATGTCCAGTTAGGGTACAGGTCATTATGTACAGTGTACAGAGAAACCTTTAGGCCAAACTTAAAATGTGTACAGAAACCCCTTTAAGCTAAATTTAATTTAATAAATCATATCAACATAGCTACAATTTTTTAAATGTCTGCATGTAGACACAGACAGGTAGACGTGTCCCGGTACTTTGCCTGGTGCACATGTACAGTTCATTACAGAAAAGGCACTGAAATATTTTGATTGGCTTTGCAACTGGCAGAAAAGTTGTCAAACCAAGGGAAAAATCCACTGCAATATTTCTGCCTCTTCAGATTCACAAGAATCTTCAGGAGCAAACACAAGCAAAGATAGACCACACACCAACGGTATTGATGGCGAGGAGAGCGAAGAAGACCCACCTGAGCACAAGCCAAGCAAACTCAAGAGAAGGTCGGTTGCACATTACTTGTCTCTCCAGAATGTGTTAGCACCAGCATTTGTGTCCGTAAGCGATGCTTGTTTTATGCACAATACTGCTAATCTTGTGAGAAGAGACAGGGTCTACTAGTGAGACCCTGAACCTTTGGAACCATAGGCAAATCCCAATTCTGTCACTCACAAACTAAATACATTTCTTAATTTCTCATCTGTAAAATGGGACCGATGCCTTTTTTGTGAAATCTTTGGGTAGACTGGAGCTAGCATGTAATATATCTTACACTTAGTCACTATCAATGGATTATAACTTTTAACTAATAATTAGATACTCTCTCTCTCCCCTCGTGTTCTAATCTTTTTCTTAAAAGTCTGGGTATACATTATTACAGATTCTTATCACTGAAATAGACCTTGATAGGAATAGTGATGCAAACAGTGGTAAGTAATATATGATGTACAGATGATGAAAGTGATAAGCTCAGATGAAATGATAAGCTCAGAGTTACTTTACAACAATGGAAGCCCTGAAGCTGGAGCCCAGCCCAGTGCTACCCACACCAACACTCTTTCTCTTTATGACTGTGAAAGTTGTAAGATTCAAAATAGAGACACTTGTGTCAAACTGTGGCAGGATGCAGCTGGGAAGATTGTGAAGGGAGGGTTCTCACACTCGATTTGCCTGGTAACACGAACTATCACAAGAAATGTTTCCCAGCTGCAGCTTACTGCATGAGCCACAGAAGGACAGCTAGCCACTTATACACTGTCTCACAGGCTCAATCCATGACCGCGAGGATCTACCATAACTCCCGGATTACAAATTCTACCTAACAGCTACTGGCACTCCGCAATCAAAACTCTCCAGCTCTTGTAAAACCCTGCCAGTGCCAATAAACTTTCTTTCTAAACAACTTGCATAACCTCCAGTTTCCTTAGTAAAACCCTAAACTTTTCCTTTGTTCTGCAGACATTCACGAGGCCACCTCATTCTGTGCATATGTCTCGAATCACATTCTATTTTCGTGCTTTATTTCCAAATAAAAGTTTTTTTATTTTTTTTGAGATTCATCTCTACCTTTCTTTTTTTTGGAAGTTAACACTACTTATGCGTATAATTCAACAAATGGAGAATAATGTAAGGTAGAATGTGGTCAAATGCTAATGCTGTAGATAACAAGAAAACTACAGTGTTTGGATGTTAGTTAGAAACATTTCTTTTCTCTAACAGGATGTGAGGTGCTCCACATAAGACTTTTGTGCTCCATATGGCTTCTAGAAAAATAGTTAGCAAGCTCTGGAGGCTCAGTAACTTAGTACATAAAAGCATGCCTCTACTGTGTTCCCTCTTTATAGTAGACATTGTTTGTTAACTCCCCAATTCCTACTAATTCCTACCAGTTCCTAGAGGCAAAGACCGTGTACTTAGATTCCTGGGACCTAGTAGGTATTCCTTAAATGTTGAATGAGTGTACCTTAATTGGAAGGACAAACTGTATAAAAATTATTTCTCATCATTTTTGTTTACTTGGAGTTATGGCCCAGGTAGTCAAAGTTACTAAAAGGTAACCCTGATAGGTTGAATCTGCTGGGTTCCTTAATATCACTGGTATAGCAACCTTATTCTTCTTAATATTTTTCTTTTAAAAATTTTTTGATTGGATTGATACTTATCAAATGTTTCCTTGTTTGTTTTTAAGGAAAACTTCTGGAGAGATCGCTCTGGGAGATTAATTTAAGACTGCACCTTTTAATTGTGTCTTTCCAAAGGAAAATGGAGAGATCATGTTGTGCCATGTTCAGGAATAGAAATGATTACTTCACATGTTTTAAGATTTGTGTCCTTATTACTATGTTCCAGATACTGCTGGGTACTTTATCTCATTTGCAAAATCCTAATAAAAGTGTTCCTACTGGCTTCTTGGATTTGTGAACTATGGTTGATAACTGTGATGGGAAAGTTTGCATACATTGATTATATGTACCTTTTGACATTTGCCTGATCTGGTGGGTTCTGAACATAATGACTTATCACTATTTACCTTTTGTTTATTTGTTTAGCCATGAACTAGACATCGATGAAAACCCAGATCCAGACTTTGATGACAATGGTTCCCTTCTAGGATTCAAGTATGGCTCAGGACAAAAGTAAATTATTCATAAAAGCTATTGTCTACCAGAAATCCTAACCACTTCAGCTGTCTTAAAGCTCTCTTGGTATTCAGATAGCTAATAAATGATAATGTATTTGGTAGCATTCGAGATGTTATAATTATCTCTCTTGTTAGAATTGTAGCAGAGATATCACTGTACATTTGATATGTTCACATGTAGTAACTCAATTGCACTTCATAGCAGTCCAGTTACTCCATAGATAAAACAACTGCAGCTCACAGAGATTTTACTTGGTCGAGATCACATCATTTACTGGAGAGAAGATTTAAGCCCATCTCTTGTGACTTCTGAGCATGGCTCTCTTCTCACCTAGTGTCTCACATGTCTATCCTTGTGTACATTGGAGATTATAGCAAATATGCCATGAAAAGTTCAAATCAGCAATAAACAAAACAAATAATAAGTTAAAAGTGAAAATGTTTTCTTTAGATCATTCCCACAGGTAAGCATTTCATGAGTTTGGCATATAACATTCCAAATTTACTCATGTGTGTTTTTATGACTACATACATGTACACAGATGTTACTTTTTTATCGAAAACAAAAATGAGATCATATTGTACACACTCTGCAGCTTGCTTTTCTTCTCAGCAAGATGCCATGGATTATCTTCCCAGTTGGCGCACACATTTACCTAATCCTAATCCTTTCAATGGGGCATTGTGTTTTTTTAATCATCCTAATTAACAGCATCTAAATTATTTCCTAAGCTCTGAGCATAATGCCTTTGAGGTCCCCCCAGGTTATTGCACGTGTCAATCATTCTTTCCTTCTTACTGCGGAATAGTATTCCATTGTATGGATGTACCGAAATTTGTTCAACCATTCACCTATTGAAGGGCATTCGGATTATTTCTAGTATTTTCTTATTGTAAGTAAAGCTGCTGTGAACATTTGTGTATAGAAAACCAAAGTTTTCTCTGTGATTAAATGCCCAAGCATTAAATATAAGCATAGTATGAATAAGTAGGTAATTGTATAAAAACAATTGGAGATTTTATCGCACATGACGTGAAGACTAAACTGAGTAGGTAAGGCACACTAATAATGGCTTGTACCAATGATTAAATTCAAACTAGGATCTAAGAGTTGAGACGTCAGATCCTATTTTATTGTGTGAAACCTAAATAGATACCTACACATTTATGAAGTCAGCAAAATGAGAGCATGAGGAGTGTGTCAAGATTGACTTATAAATTGAATCCAAATTAGTTAAGAAGTACATGCTGATAATTATAATACTATAGTTTCAAAAGATTATCAATTATCTCTCCTATAGGTACGTCAAGTCAATTGTAGTTTATGTAATCATTTGAGGCTAAAGATCATGAATTTAGCAATGTAAAAGGTTTTTAAATTCCTGGCAGAATTTATTACTACACACATGTAATTTTATTGAAAATATTGGGTAGCTTTTAGTAGTATACATTCATTGAGATCTGGTTTTTTTTGGCCTGGGATTTAACTTAAGTATTGTTCTAGTTAGAGTACCCATTTCTACTTAGAATAATACATACTTTTTTTTTTTTTTTGAGACAGAGTCTCTCTAGGTCTCCAGAGCTGGAGTACAGTGGTGTCATCATAGCTCACTGCAACTTCCAGCTCCTGGGTTCAAGGGGATCCTCCTGCCTCAGCCTCCCACGTGTTGGGACTACAGGCGGGTACTACCACGCCTGGCTACTTTTTCTATCTTTAGTAGAGATGGGATCTTGCTCTTGCTCAGGCTGTTCTCGAACTCCTGACCTCAAGCCATCCCTACCTCGGCCTCCCAGAGTGCTAGGATTACGAGGTGTGAGCCACCTCACCCGGCCTAATATATACTTTTTATTGTAAAGAAGTTTATAATATGGCTAGAAAACAAAATCTGACATTTGTAGCCAAACTATTCTGGATTTTATAAATGCTGTGAAGTGTATGTTACACTCTGAAGTTCCTAATAGTTTGTAGTAGAGAGAGTTAGGCTTGATATAATTAAAGGAGACTTCATAGCAGATGCATATCTTTTAAAAGTAGAAAAATTCAAGTGGTTGGATCAGACATTCTCTAATAATTTTGATAATAGAGGTTTGCTTCTTTGGTAAGCTTAAGTTGAATTAGGTTAAAAATTTACTGACTATTCTTAAGGTAATTTACACACATCCAGATACATGTTAAAGAGCTTTGGCATCACCCTACCTTAAGAAAATTTATATTTCCCTAACAGGGATAGGGTTTTTTGCTATATCTTTATTGTAGCCCATTATATATAATTTCTGCTGTCTGCTCTATATTAGATATGTTGCTACTCCCAACTTTAATGTTTCACATTTGCTTTCGAATTAATATAAAAGCTATTTGAACTCTGCAATTTGAACTTAATTTCACTTTCATAATTTAAAAAAAGAGACCTGGGCACAGTGGCTCACAACTATAGTCCCAGCACTTTGGGAGGCTGAGATGGGAGGATTGCTTGAGTCCAGGAGTTTGAAACCAGTCTAGGCAACATAACAAGACCCTATCTCATTACAAAAAAGTAAAGGAATTAAAATGGTGACTGCTAATAGAAAAGCTAGTAAAAATTGTTAGTTTCATTCTCTTTTCGTGTAAGGAAATGTACTCTTAGAACTTAAGGTGTGAGTCACTTCTTTTCGTCTGGTCACAGATATGGTGGAATTCCGAATTTCAGTCATCGGCAGGTCAGGTATCTAGAGAAGAATGTGAAGCGTAAGTCTAAGTACCTGGACATGCGCAGACAAATAAAGGTGAAAAACAAACACATCTTCTTTACTGAAGAGTCAGAAAAACCATTTTTTAAGAAAAGCAAAACTCTGAGTAAGGTATGTATAAATTCTGTTTTATACTTATAAATGAAATCGCATTTTGTGAACCTGACTCCTTAAAACTGTTGTATTCAAATGGGAAGCCAGTTTCTACCAAATATAAGGGTACCTAAATGTTTTTTAACTTGTTTCCTGGAAGCCTATTTTGTATTATATAAAATAAATTTGAAAAAAAGCAAGTCGAAGTAATGCGAAAAGGGAGTGTTTGAAAACTACAAAGTAATAGTATCTAGGAAGATAAATAAGTCAAATTGCCTTGCCTGTTTAGTAACAGACAAGGGCAAAGAGGAATTTCTCATCTGTTTCAAGCTAAGTAGGATCAAACCCTGATGCAGCTTTTATTGTAAGCCTTAATTCTGAGCTCATCCAGAGATGAGCATCATCACCCTTTGAGATAATGGGTTCACACTAATAGCATGAAACACAAGGCCAATTTACTGATTGACATTGTTAATTGGAATATTCATATCCCCTCTCTTAGACTTTGCTGTACCTGCTATCCAAGTACCTGGGAAACAAAAGTCATTAGAAGATTACTTGGTTTGACAAGTTATCCTTCTATTAATACATTCTAGAAAAAAAAGCAACTTTTAATGAGCAGAACTTGGTATCAGTCACATCTCCAGCAGCTCTTTAGGACAGTAGAACATAATCTCAGACCCCACGATGACTCTGTTTTACCCTCACGATACATTATCCTTCCTCATACTTTAGTGTACTTGTAAAATATGCTGCAAATTTATAGCTGGTTTTATTTTTTTATTATATTTCAGGTTGGCTGGCTGCCAGTGATATTTTGATAATGTTTTAGTGGCCCTGGCTATTTCTGAAACAGACTGCCTAGTATCAGTCCAATTAATCCTGTAGGACTTTGCATAATGTGTTGGATATAATAGTCCCCATACATTCCCCTACAGGGGGAAGCAGAAACATAGCTACTAGGCATTGCTGAGGAAGAAAGTAATGCTGTTGTGTCCTTAGACATCTGATGGGCATAGAGGCTCATTTCCCTCAGAGGAAGATTCTAGGTTGTTGTCTATCTTATGTCTACCACTTTTGTTCTAATTTATGCACTCTTCAGAAGGTCATGAAGACCTGATATGAAAAATAGTCTTGTTACAGAAGATGCAAGGAAGTATATCATCTGACCTTGAGCCTTGTTAACATTTCGTAAGAATAAACCTGGTTTGTTAGAACTTACCTTACTGACTCTATTGTTTCATTAAGGCAACTCTCATTGTTTCCGAGGTAGCACCGTTTTTATTCTTATAGACAAATTGGCACTAATCTTTTAGAGTTCATCTTTGATGCTAAGTAACATTTAATATAGATTGTAGCTTGGCTGTTGCAGAAAGGCCCGTAAATCTGAAAAACTAAAATTAATAATTCAGCAATAAGTAGGAACATTTGTAGTGGTAATATCACTCAGCACAGTTATATTGTTAGGAGCTCTTATGGAAAGCTACTGGGACAGTTTGGCTTTATCCTCTTAGCGTTAATTGATAAAGTGTTTAATCTGATATTCTTTTCCTTTTAAAGAAATCTTTAATAAGGTTATGCTTACCCAGATAACAAATTCCAATTAGTCAGAATTACTTTTATTAGCTTATGTGATGCAGTGTACTTTGCAGAGCTAATAATTATGACATAGTTTGTCAGTCAAGTCACCAGTGGTAAAAGATGGGAAGATTCTGTGTAGTTTGGAATTAATTCCTGCTCATGATGTCATCTTAAAATTTAAGGTAGAAAAATTCCTAACATGGGTTAACAAACCAGTGGATGAAGAAGCATCGCAGGAGTCATTTTCTCAGAACAATGTGCCAGACACTTCCACAAGTAGTGATTCAGAGGAACAAGACGAAGACGTGTCTGTTAAAAAAGGTGGTGAACCACTGGAGACTAGTAATCTAGAACCTGAAAGATGTCAGATCATATCTTCAGCTGGTGAACTTGAAACAGAAGAAAATGAAGGAGCTGCCTTGGGGGCAACTGTTCCAGATAAGCAGGATTGTGTTACTCAAGATACTCCAGACTCTCTTCAGGCAGAAACTGAAGGTAAGACTAAATGTGCTTCAACTTACTAATGGATTTAGATAAATACATTTTTTTGTTTAATATATTTTTCCTCAGTTTTCACATGTCAATCATCTATACCTAAGGAATCACTGCTTCATTTTTAAGTGAAAAGAATGCATATTAAGTGTAACTGTTCTCATTGGCTATGACTTAGCACCCAGAGTACTTTCACTCTTGCCTGAGCAGCACGACAAAGTCAAAGGGAAAACCTGCACGAACACTGCATCTGAGGCCCACTGTCTGCCCTTAAGCTGGGCCTCTACTGCTTACTCTTTTCCGTGGGCTAAAGGTAGCCCATCCTTCTGAGCTCTCTTGAAATTTGGTGTCGCTCTGATTTTCTTTTTGATAGTTTTTTGTTTGTTTGTTTTGTTTTGTTTTTGTGGTTGTTGATGGCAGTAGTTTTTTTTTTTTTTTTTGATGGTACATTGATTTAAAAAAGTATTCACAGTAGTTGGCTTTAATGAATAGAGAACTGAGTAACATTTTCACTTTATGCGGTTTTATACTGTTTGAATTTTTTGTAGCAAAAGTTCTTTTATAGTTAAAAATAATAATTGTATTCAATGGAACATTGAGGCCTTTATAGGGTAGAAATTTTCATTTGGTGTAATATTCAATTTTTTTTATAAATTATTTCAAATCTGTTCTTATGAAACAATTATATTTATTATGACCCTTCATCATTTCTTTCTTAATTTAGTATTAAGGAAAATACCTTATTTGAGTCTTGATTTTTTTTTTTCTTTGTGCAGGTGTGGGGGTATGTATACCTATGATCTTTGTATCAGCTATTTCTTTGCCTTTCTGAATAGCTTACTTTAGGTAGTTTACATTTCTTTTATTCCCAGTGTTAAAACAATTGACGTTCATGTGAGATTTGCAGATATCTGAAATGCTTTCATGTGTCTGATTTTCATTTAATCTGTGAGATAGCACAATGAGGTAGGTGGAATTATTCTCCATTCTGAGAAATTAATAAGTTAGCTTGAGTAAGTGGCATAGCTAGGACTCAGTACCAGCTGCTTGGATTCCTAAATCTCCTTTTCCTTCACTATCCTACTCCCGTAAACACCATTTGTCAGGATGCTGGCTGGTAGTCTCACCTGGGATGGTGCCACCTTCACAGGGGCATTTGGAAGATGTTGGGTGTTAGAATGACCTGGGTAATTCTGGCATTTAGTACTCAAGTTACTTAAGGTTAGGTTGTATACAAGATGGTCTTACACAACAAAGAATTATTCCATCCAAAATGTCATTATCCCCTCTGTTGAGAAACACCGTACTTTGCTATTGATGACACTTTTTGGGGAGCCGGGGGATCTGATCTTACCAAATAGTGATAATTCGCTATTTGCAATGATCAAATGACAAAATGAAGACATAGTCCTATCGTTGAGGACCATTTAAACATGAGAGAGTTTTATTCCTTGTCAGCCATCACCTCTGTTTTTATACTTATCAGTGACAGACTTGCATCTTTCTATTTTGCTACTTCTAATCTGTCAGGGACTGAAACCAAGTAAATAACCAAACTAATAAAAATCATTTATCTAAGAAAAAGAATTAGTCTCTGAATGAATGAGATCCTTTTCTACAGATTGGAGCTAGTGACCCCTGTTTGAATTTCTCAGATGCCTTGTGACTTCTAGGATTGATGTGGCTAAGACCTAGAGCCTAGTCTAGTCCTTGGGCCATTTTGTTTTAAAGAAGTGAAGGGAAATGTTTAGATTTCTGTAATTCACCAACTAAAGCAGTGTCTGTGCTGACAAAAACAATAACTTCTATGTCTATAATAGTACCTACATATTTCCTATCACTGCTGTGAATGAAGTTAAGTCAAATACTACTCATTAATTAACTCATTCATTCATTCTCAATAACAGAGCTTAGAAAGCCTAGGTTTCTTTTCCAAGCTTACAAAGCCAATAAGTTAGCAAAGTGGAGGCTGTGATTGAAGCCAGTGGTGTTTCCATCAAGCGCTACTGCTTCTCCGAGTGTGTCATTACACACATGTTCTAATTGTAATTATTTGATGTGGCTGTGCTTTTAGATAAATTCACCTGTGATGTTCATTTTTTCATAATGAGTATCTATATTCTTTGTATTTTATTTTAGCTGAAGTGAAAAAGAAGAAGAAGAAGAAAAACAAGAACAAAAAGGTGAATGGTCTGCCTCCTGAGATAGCTTCTGTTCCAGAGCTAGCAAAATACTGGGCCCAGAGATACAGGCTCTTCTCCCGTTTTGATGATGGGATTAAATTGGACAGAGGTAAACTATTTATGTATTTTTTAACTTTATTTTGAAACCATTCCAAACTTGCAAAAAGATGCAAAAGTAGTACAAAAAATGTTCATATCCCCTTTACCAAAAAATGTTCATATCATACCATTCAGCTATTTTCAGCATTTTGCCTTTTACTTCATCATTCTCTCTCTCCATATGTCTGTGTATCTTTTTCTGATCCAGTTGCACACATCATGCCCCTACCCCTCATTTCCTAAAAACAAGGACGTTTTTGTGTAACAATAGTAAATTTGTCAGTTTAACATTGCTATAATATTATAATCTACAGTCCATACTCTAAAAAATTGTCTTTTATCAGTTTTTTTTTCTTTCAGTATAGGACTATGTAATGCATTTAATTTTCATGTTTCTTTAGTTTCTTCTAATCTGCAATAGTTTCGCAGCCTTTTTCGTCTTTCATGACTGACATTTTTCAAAGGGGCAATGGCCAGTTTATTATAGAATATTCCTCAGTTTGGGTATATATACATTTTTAAAACTTGAGATTCAGCTTTAATCTGTATTTGTAACATCTTAGGATAGATAGCAAAAGTAATTGATGGATTATAAACAGAACATCTAATGAAGAAATATCTAGTACAGAAACATATAATTTAATTAATTAACACTGGAAACTTTGAATTCTTTCCCCAGCTTTCCTGCTGTGATCTTCAACAACTTATTTATGTAACTTAATCTTACAGACTGATGTTTATTTTTGTATTGGGACTACCTAAATACTGGTCTTTATTAATTATCAAAATCAAAAAGTCTTGATACGTGATAGAATTTCAGGGGTTCTATCAGCCTCTTATAATAATTTGCAAAATGTGTATCAAAAAAAGGATATAGGCTTTTATAAGGAGAAATAAGACCAGAAAAAATTTGCAATTCTATAAAAGTTGATATTCTTACTCTTGCAGTAATGAGAAGCCATTTAAAGTTTTGGTAAGCGGAGGGAACAGGAAAATTGACAAATCATTTTTTTCAAGAATTATCTTTCTATGGAAAGACAAGCACCACATGTACTCACCATCAAATTGGTATTAACTGATCAACACATAAGTGCACATATAAGAATAACATTTATTGGATGTTGGGGAGGGGGGAGGAGGGAGAGAGGACGGGTATATACATACACAAAGAGTACAATGCGCACCACCCGAAGGATGGACATATATGAAACTCGGACTTGGGGTGGGGGGGCAAGGGCAACATACGTGGCCTAAACATCTGTACCCCCATAATATGCTGAAATTAAAAAAAAAAAAAGAATTGTCTTTCTGAAAATGTAAATTTTTTCTACTGGAAGAGAAGGAAGGCAGTATTTTTCCCCTGGAGTGGGCACAGGACCTCATTTCTGAGAATGATGAGGGTTCTGCTATTCCTACTATAATTCTGTAGCTCTGTGGCCATTTGCTATCAGCTCTTTGATTTTTATGACCCTTTAAAACACACAATTTGTTCCAAAGTGTCCAGTACAAATCTGGGTCATTGCTTCTCCATTAGGAATGAAATAATTGGGAAGCTCAATGGAGTGTGGGGAGCCAGCCAATTAGAGCAGCTAAGTTTCCATTTTCCATAGTGAATAGTAGTTAATGCCTCAAATAGAAACATTGAAGTTATAATTCAGTTATTGGAAAGACAGGGGTATACAATATCACAAGAAAATCAGTTTAAGAATTAGGGTAATTGCTTGTGTGGAAACTGGGAATGGGAATAGCACTGCTTTTTTTTATAGCAAATTTTCTAGAACTTTTTCTTTAAACTATTAACAGGTAATTTATAATTTTTTTGTAAAGGGAAACTAAGATTTTTTAAAGTCTGTAATATATAGTAATGTTCGCTGTGTATATGCTTGGCTTGGCTTCTTGAAATTCAACGTTATGAAAAATAATCTTCTTTTGCAGAGGGCTGGTTTTCGGTTACGCCTGAGAAGATTGCTGAACACATTGCTGGCCGAGTCAGTCAGTGCTCCAAATGTGACATTGTAGTAGATGCATTCTGTGGAGTTGGAGGCAATACCATTCAATTTGCCTTAACGGGAAAGAGAGGTATTTAACCATCAATGGAAGAGAACCATTTTATTTCCAATTCATTCAATAAATGTTTCATTTTGCTATAGCCTGTCTTTGCTGAGATTTAATATATAATTTATAATTAATACCCAATATTTAAAATAATAGCATATGTTAGGCATACACTTTGTATCATAGTGAGTGTTTAATACAGTTGACCCTTGAACAACTACATGGCTCCACTTGTACCCAGATTTTTTTCAGTAAATATATTGGAAAATTTTCTAGAAATTTGTGATTATTTGAAAAAACTCGAAGATGAACCATGTAGCCTAGAAATATTTAAAAAATTCAGAAAAAGGTATGTCATGAATTTATAAAACATAAAATATATACAAATCTATTATAAAAAGTTAATTTTATCAAAACTTACATACCCAAACACAGACCATACATGTTGCCATTCACAGTCAAGAGAAATATAAACAAACATAAAGATGCAATATTAAATCATAACTGCAAATAATCAAAAATTAACTAGTATGAACTGTAATAATCTCTTAGCTACCTCCTTTTGCTGTTGAGTGAGCTCAAATGTTGCAAACATCTGCTTAAAACTTCATGTGGTGTTGATCATTTCATGTGAGTAAATTGAGTATAGCAGGGAAAAGTGATCTCTAGAGGTTCTTGAGTATTTTTTATTGTGTTTAGTGCAATACCGTAAACATTGAATAACACCATGGGACCCATACAAAGTGCCAGTAGTGATACTGGAAGTGTTCCCAAGAAGCAGAGAGAAGTCATGACATTACAAGAAGTTGGATTGCTTGATATGTACCGTAGATTGAGGTCTGCAGCTGCCATTTCAGACAGATGATCTGTCTTGAAAACAGATGATATAAACTTACAGTATCAATAAATACAGTGTGGTACTGTAAATGTATTTTCTCTTCCTTAAGATTTAAGAATATGGTATATAATATAGTACATGTAACTCTATAAAATACGTGTTAATCGACCGTTTATGCTATTAGTAGGACTTCAGGTCAACAGTAAGCTATTAGTAGTTAACTTTTTGGGGAGTCAAAAGTTATATAAAGATATGACTGCATGAGGGGTTAGGGGTCAACTGTATGTTTAATTTAGTCAACAATCTTGTGAAGTGTTAATCTGCTTTTCACAGATAAACTGAGACATAAAGAGATGAAGTAAGATCATAACATTCTATGAAACCAAAAATAGTAAAATAGGAGACTGTTCTTTAGAAGAAAAGAAGAGTAGACAGGGAGTCCCAGTTTTGCCACTCACTCACTAGCTTCACGACTTTGGGTGTCATTTAACTTTAAAGGAGATGTTGAATTGAGATGACCTCATGATTCCTTTCAGCTTTAACATTAAAAGAGTCAAAATCTTGTAAATATTATGTCATCTTCATGTAATATTTGCTGTTTGACTTTGGAATCACAAGAAAGAAAATCTCCATTGCTATTCATCTACAGTAACTGTGTCACCTAGGTAATGTGCTTTTCCCCAGGGAAAAGAAGATTTTAAGAAATTGAATGTTTGGCCCAAACTGACTCTGATATCCCTGTCCTTTCTAAATCTTTTTTGAGACAGGGTCTCACTCTGTCGCCCAGGCTAGAATGCAGCAGTGTCATAGCTCACTGCAACCTCAAACTTCCAGGCTCAAGTGATCCTCCTGCTTCGGCCTCCCATGTAGCCACTTTACCCAGCTAATTTTTCTATTTTTTGTAGAGACTGGATCCCACTATATTGCCCAGGCCAGTCTTGAACTCCTGGCCTCAAGTGATCCTCCTGCCCTGGCCTCCCAAAATGCTGGGATTATAGGCAGGAGCCACCATACTGGCTTCTAAATTATCTTTAAACTGTAGTATAATGTGATGTTTTAAAGACATTGATTGTCAAGTCATACTCTGAAGATGCATATATTTTTTTCAGTATCCTGATACATATCAGTGATAGTTTTCATTTCAACAGATTTCAACTGAATCTCATTAATTTATATGAAATTCTTAACGTTAACTCAGGAGGCATAATGTAATTCTGGAAAGCATAATATGGGAGCTAGAAAATGATGAGGCGAAATTTAACATTGATTTTTTCTTTGCTGTTAGAGTTCCTCTAAATGAAGTTCTAGAACAGGTAAATCTAATCTGTGATCATAAGAAACTAAAACAGTGGTTGTGTCTGGAGACAGGGAGAATTGACTCAAAGGGGGCACACAAAATAGGGGAATTTTCTGAGATGAAAGTGCTCTGGTTCTGTGTTGTCCAGCATAGTAGCCACTGGCCACATTAGCTTTGCAGCACTTGAATATGGCCAGTCTGAATTGAGTTGTATTGTAAGTGTAAAATATACCCTAGTTTTCAAAGACTTAGGATGAGGAAAAGTATGTAAAATATTGCATTCATAAACTTTATATTGATTACATATTGAAATCATAATATTTTAGACATATCAGGTTAAGTAAATATTAATGTTAATTTCACCTATTTCTTTTCACTTTTTTAATAAGACTACTAGAAAAGTTTTAAGTACCTACATGGCTCACATTGTATTTCAGTGGGACAGTGCTGCTATAGATCTTCATTAAGGTGTTGATTGCATGGGTGTACACATTTGACAAAATTCATAAGACCTGTGTATGTGTTTCACTATATGTAGATTATATTTTGATTGTAAAACAAATTTTAGTGAGCACCCACTGTGTACTGCCAGACACTGTATTAGGCATTGGTAATACCGTGCTGTAGAAAAAACAGACCCAGTCCCTGCTCAGTCTAGTCAGAGAAGCTGACTTTATCAAATAATTATTCTAAAAACGATATTATCACCTTATGATAGCATTGATTTTAAGACCAGTGCTGAGCTGTGATCCCTATTCCAAGGTGTGAGGGGTCACTCCAAGGTATGACATTTGTGTTCCAAGGTATGACATTTGCTAACATTACATGGTCTCCTGTCAGCCTAGATAAAAGCTATTTTCATATTTACAGAAATAGTAATTACTTTGTTTTCCTGAGCTATTTACTCTCAAAGTCCTTTTCTCACTTTGCTGGATAAGCCATTCCTGTGAGTTCAAATCAATGTTTATTGCCTAAAAATGATTTTTTCCTCAGAAGTTGTAAAATTCATCATTTTGGCATTGTATCATAACACAACAATTAAAACATCCACCCTCTAATACTTAGCTGGTGGGGGAGATACCATGACCGGGAAGGTGTTTTCCCCAGGGCGAGGCTTATCCATTGCCCTCCAGATGTGCCGACCCCTGCGATTTCCCCACATGTGGGAAACGCGACTGCATAATTTGTGGCAGTGGGGGACTCCATCACAAGTCCACAATTTCCCCTGATAACAATAAATAAATAAAACTTTAAAAAATAATAAAATATCGCTCCTGATAAAGTAGCAAATAGATCTGAAATTTTTCTCAAAATATTATGGAAACAGACCATATTGTAGATTTGTATTTCTATAAGTACAGATCTTCTGCCAAGGCTTTCTGTAGCTTAGTACACATTTGGTAAAGGAAAATGTCTAATGTGGGTCCCAAGTTAAAGGGTGACCACTTCTTCCTTTTCTCACAGACCAACTCCCATCGCAGCCCCGTAGTGTCTTTTTTTTTTTTTTTGAGGCAGAGTCTCACTTTGTTGCCCAGGCTAGAGTGAGTGCTGTGGCGTCAGCCTAGATCACAGCAACCTCACACTCCTGGGCTCAAGTGATCCTCCTGCCTCACCCTTCCGAGTAGCTGGGACTACAGGTGCGAGCCACCATGCCCAGCTAAATTTTTTTTGTTGTTTCTATTTTTAGTTAACTGGCTGATTTTTTCAATTTTTAGTAGAGATGGAGTCTAGCTCTTGCTCAGGCTGGTCTTGAACTCCGGAGCTCAAGCGATCCTCCCACCTTGGCCTCCCAGAGTGCTGGGATTATAGGCATTAGCCACCGCGCCCAGCCCCATAGTGTCTTTTAATCACTTAACCTATAGATTGCCAGCCCCTGGGGAAAAAAGGAGGCATACGGCAAACACCGTGCCTTCCCAGTGCTATAATAACCTAACTTCTGCCCTGGCAGCATGCGAGACTGGAAGCTAAGGAACCCTCCAGCATGTTCAGGGCAATGGTGTTCCATAACCTGCTTCCCTACCACAAGTGGTAACTCACAGGTACCCAATGAATGTTAGTTATTGATATTCCTCTTAGTATTCCTCTACTGTGGGTCAGCTGACAGGGAATTCAAAACAATGAAAATATAGTTAATTTGGTATGTTTGTGCATACATATGTACATACACACATATAATCAATTGCACTTAACTGTTTTGAATTTCCTACTATAATGTATGTGCATGTGTGCTTATATACACACATATGCAATCAATTGTGCTTGAACCGTATGTGTACATATACATGTATACACACACATGAAAATGGCATTGTGTAAAATCGACATTATCCCTTTGTGCCAGATTTGTTTCCATTCAGATAGTTGCTGTCTATGCATATACTCAACTGAATGGTTAGGGAACCTGCAAAGTTTTGCATACCGCTTCTGTTAAAGGTATTATTTTCCCCCTTTCTATGCATTCCAGTAGTTCAGCATCAGTGCTGCCTAGTAGAACTTTTTGTGATCAGGGAAATGTTGTGTGTCTGTGCTGTCTAGTATGGTAGTCAGTAGATACATGTGGATATTAAAAAGTTGAAATGTGGTAATGTACCTGAGGATCTAAATTTTTAATATTATTTAACTTTAGTCAATTTAATGTTAATAGCCACATGTGGCTAGTGGCTACAATTATTAGATAGCACAGTTCTATATAGTATCGTCAGACATTTGTCACATTTCATTTATGTGATAGACTGAGTGCTTACATTTCTATTGGGCCTAAAAACAAAGTCTGCCTCCAAAAGAAATACAGATGAAAACAGAATTAACTGAATAGATTTGATGTTGAAAGTAATGTTTTCTTTTGAATTTTTTGTTTGTCAGCATAGCTTTCCATCTATCTGTGAACTATAAATGTAGCAGATTAAGTAACTAAAAAGGATTTTTTTCTCATAAATGTGAATGTTAGTTCATTTAGAACAAGAAAAACAGCATCGTGCATGCGTGATTTTGCAATATGTTACAATTGATGCTTGTATTCATTGTTCAAGTGATTAGATGCATTATTTCTCAAAAATGTTAGCAAGTTTGGAAACTAACATTTTCTGAAAAACAACTACATTTCCATGGCAATTGTGCTTATGAGTCAAGGTTCCACTTAGCTCTTTCAAATATAGAATATTGCCATTAGCACACATGTGCACATAAGAGTACTTGAGTAATTTACTGCAAGACATCAGTGAGCTAAAATTCTTTTGTTTGCATTGCTAATTATGAAATTGCAATAAATTAAATGAAAGTCCATTTGGTAAAAACATAATATTGTCTGTTCCCTTACCTAAAATGTCTCATTAGATATCATCAGCAGCTGTTTTTACATTTCTTCTTCATAACTTGGCTATCCAGGTTTATAAAAATGTGTTTTATTTTGGTTTTCTGTAGAAGTTGTCAGATTTGTCTTCATTTGGGCATTGCCACATTTCAAGGAAATTTGTCTTTTTTAAAACCTAGCATTATAGGCTTTACATGTAGTCGGAAACCTTTTCAAGTGTTTGCTGCTCAGGCTGTGCCACATATTTGGCCCTCGGTAGCTATTTTTTGTCAACTGTTGCCACTTACTTAGGTAAAGCTGTCTGAGTGAGACATCTTTGAAAGCCAGGTCCTTCAGTCACATTTTCTTGGTATAATAGAAATGAATCTTTCTAATTTAAATAAAAAGTTTTAATTGAAGTCTTTATCTCTGATATATGTTGCCAATTGTCTCTTAGTCTTTAAAAAAGATTCTTGTACAGAAGATAGTAGATTATTGGGAAGACAGACTATCCTGTATAAATAATAATATGAATTGACTCGTTTTCTTTTCCCATTTTTAGTGATTGCCATTGATATTGATCCTGTTAAGATTGATCTTGCTCGTAATAATGCAGAAGTTTATGGTGTAGCAGATAAGATAGAGTTCATCTGTGGAGATTTCCTGCTACTGGCTGCTTGTTTAAAGGCTGATGTTGTGTTCCTCAGCCCACCTTGGGGAGGGCCAAACTACGCCACTGCAGAGACTTTTGACATTAGGACGATGATGTCTCCTGATGGATATCCTTTGGAAGTCCTAAGAATTTACTTAAAAGTGGTGTGGAGAGGAAGGGGGGTGTGTGCGTGTATGAGAGAGAGAAATTAGTGAAGAGGGGAGATAGATTAGCTAAAAGCATTTGATGGGTTCTAGTTTATTTGGCATATAAAAAGCAGGTTTGAAAAAATAAATAAATAAATAAAAACTATAAAAAGCAGATTTGTAAAAATTATGTAGTAGTTGATCTCCAAAAGTAATGGCCAATGTGACGTTATATTGCCCTTGGTTACTATCCAGTTTTACCATTATAAAACAGCGAAAATGCATAAATTGTTTGGAATTGTCTGAAGATTGGGAATTTCCACAAAACCTATCCCTAGAGTCGAGTCTGTGGGTGACCATCTCATAACTTTTCTTCGACTTATACTGACTCAGGTTAATTTGCTATATATCTTCAAATTTTTCCTGTGACTCTTCCAAGAGACTGAAGCAAACCCTTATTTCATAAAGAATAACATGTATTATTTGTTCCTTTCTTCACCTGCCGCTCCCCAGTAGAATCACCTGTTTGACTCTTAAGAGGAAACATGTTTCTAAACTGCTAATTAAAATTTAGAATGTAAACTGCAGTAGCCAGAGTTACTTGTCTTTATTCTTTACTGGAAAGAAGTGATACTGTGCTTTCCTGTTTCCATCTCTGTTTTCTCAATAATTAAGATATGGCAGAAAGAGAAAGCGTATATTTCTGACTCTTGGCTGCCTGCCACTAAGATAATTGAATAAATGTTTTAAACTCTAATCTTTGATCTATCAGGGAAAATTATTGCTGAATTACAAAATCTTGTATTTAATTCTTATTTGGGTTTCTTTAGGGGATTTAAATTTGTGCCTTTTTGTTATATACCAAAATACATTTGGGTTATAATAAGTAAAGAACATCTCTTTTTGATCAGAAATTAGCTGCTATTTTTGTTACTTTTCCTTAACTACTCTCCACTTTTGAAATTTTCAGACTTTCCCAGAAGATCACTAATAATATTGTTTATTTTCTTCCAAGAAATGCTGATGTTGACCAGGTAAGCCATTACTGAGTGACTTCTGTGAGCCTCTGGCTTAGTTGCTACAAAAGAATGGGCAGAAAAATATACAGGACATTTCCTTGCCAGAGAATGTATTTATGAGAAATCCCTGGCTTGGGATTATTATTAGAAAACTGGAAGTGTCTGACAGTTAGGTCCATGTTTATTACATCCTCTTTATCTCTGCAGCTCCTGGTGTGTGTAGGCATAAATAGAGCACTCAAGGCTTTGACTGAGATGTATTGAAAGGACAATTTAATGTGTTGTACTTCAAATAACCATAGCTAAACTAGCCAAGATCTGCCTTACTGAAACCTACCTTGAAGATAGAGGTCTTAGGTATTCCTGAAAATAGTAGCATAAACAGAAATACAGAGACAAATAATACCGCAATTTGGCCGGGAGCTAATTTTAGCTATAGTCTTGGAGTCTAGAACACTTGACTGACATTCAAATATTCTTTTTCAGTCCTTACTATAAACCTTTAATCACTGTTTTTTCGGGGATTTTATCCCTAGTAGAATTGGATCTGATATAATAACTGCCTCATAAAGGTTTGATGATATCTTTATTTCGTGCTTTGGTTGATTTTTCTATAAAAACTTACTATGTATCTGCCTTGTGCCACGTATTGTATTAAAAATCTTTTGTGTTTCACATTCTGAATTTCACTATAATGTTGCTAGTTGTAGGTTTTTCCTTTCTGTCTTGTTTCATACTCTGAGAACTAGCCCTATTATTCTGAAGTTTTTCATCTTTTTTTATTCAGGAAAATTTATCTCCATTATTTGTTCAACTGTGTTCTCCTCACCGTTTTCCCCCCGCCGGGACGTCTATTATGAGAATGATAGTTTTCCGTATCTATGTTCTCTGGTGTTTTGTTGTTTCCTTTTTCCTACTAGATTACCTCGATTTAGTCTTCCAACTCAGGTTCTGTTATGAAGTCCAATTTATCTGTTTTTTCTTGGTGTTACCTGTGCTTTCAGTGTCATATCTAAGAGTTTTATAGTTTTAGCTGAGTAGTTGTGTAAAACTACTGATACACTGGTCCACTGGGAAAGATTCTGTCTGGTTTATTTTCTGGGATGAGGCCCAAGCATAAGTTAATTTTTAAAGCTCCCTGAGTGATTATAATGTGCTCCAGAGTTGAGATTCTTTGGGTTAAAAGAATAAATGAAATTAACAAGCCTGAGCTTCTTACTCTGATTTAGAAGGTGATGGAATTAGATCTTGCTGCTTATCATCTATTTGTGATCCATTGTGTCTGAACATTTAGGCCTCCCAAAATAGTATGTATTGTACCAATTATTAATAGAAGAAAAAGTCACTATCCCTTTGCTTCAAGAGTTTTTCATAATATAGTATTAAACATAATATGTGCTACTCATGTAACTCAGAGCTGCTTTCTAGACTGCCAGATGAGGTTGAGCTTACTGATTCCATAATTCTTATTTTTCTCATATGAATATTATCTTCTGTAGCTAATCTCATAAGAGGTTATATGATCTTTACTAGGCTGTATCAGGGATCCTTATTAAATATGAATAGGCTCATTTGGGTGCTTGAATAACAATAGGAAATTCACTGTTTAGCGTAAAAGTTACACTGATGAAATTTTTTTCTTGTTAAATTATCAATTTCACAAAGAAAAACTTAACTTTTTTTGGTTTACTTCAAAAAACCTGCCAGAATTAGGGTTGGTAGATCATTTGTATTTTCTGCCTCTAGAGGGAGTAATAATATTAGCAAATAATGAAAGCCTGAAAGGAAGCTGATGAGCTTTCAAGTATATTATTTTGTTTGGTATTAAATTTAGATCAAAAGACAATAAGAAATCAACTTTTTCTTTTTTTAGATGGAGAAAATGTATCCATATGTAGGATGTTTTTAATGAGAGGTACAGTAGTACAAGATTGAGAGAATCACAGAGTTATAATAAGCTAGCTTTTTTGTTAAGGAACATTTAGAATGCCACAACAACCTGAATTTACAAATGAGTTGAGTTCCGTAAGTTTCTCTGAAACTTAGGCTGCATTTTTGCCATAGAAATGTCTGTAAAGGACAGTGAATTTCCCATCCAGGGAGATTGTACTCTGGATAATATTTATATTATCCTAAACAGTATGGACTCAATACAAATATAACTTATGTTAAAATCTTTCTGTAGGAGATGATGCTAATTATTTTCTGTAACCAGTGAAATATTTTTCTACGTCCTCTATTACCTTGATCTCCTATTCCCTTTTTCTGCTTGAAGGTTATTCCAGGACATGTATATTCCTTGCTGTCTAAACTCTCACTATCAAATTCAAGAACTGAATAATTTAGAAAATCTTTTTGTGAGAGGCTCTTTGGGGTAAAGTGTTTCTCACTCTCTGAAATAACAATTGAAACCCCGGGACTAATCTTAAATCTGGTTAAGAGAGCCCAAGGTAAATGTATTTTATCTACTTGATGCCTATATCTTGCTATGTTTTTCTCCAGTTTTTTTTTCTTTTGATAGCCATAGAATTCTAGCCAATACTAGCTTTGGATCTACCATGCCTTGCAGACATGAAAAGCTTCTCTTTTAAGTAGTAAACATATTCAATATGGGTAGATGTATCTGAGCAGACGAGGACGGTTAGTGTCTCCCAAAGGAAGCTGCACACCACGATTATCAAACGCCACCACGGCACCAAATCCCTGTCGGTATGGGGAGTCTAGTCTCTTAACCAGGCACAGAAATGATAGGTGGAGTACCTCCTGGTCCGTTTGATAGGGCCGCTCCTTATCCTTTATATCTATTTCATAACTAGACATAAAATGTCTAGCCTCAGAAAAGTGATACCATTTGTACTTTTCAGGCCAAATTAATTTAAATCATTGTCTTTATAATATGTTTATACTAGTACAGAGAGTAGGGCAACATTGAGCAACATCCCTAAGAATTGTGTTAAAAAGCCAACTGGAGCTCTGCGTCATTTAATCCTGTCTCTTGTCAAGCAGTCATACTCCACCCTTCCATGGCTTCCCCAGACACGTATCATGCTAACAGGCCAAATCCTACCTATTTTATTTCCTCATAAAGGGGGAAAATATTTACAAATTAACTTAATACTTAGGTGAAACCAAGTGATTGTTTAGGTTGTGACTTAAGTATGGAAATTGATGTTAGATTTAATCATGGGATCCGTCTCGTCTTTCTAATTGGCAGAGTTCTTGAGGCTCCCGTTGTCTTTTTATATTTCATTTCATGATGTCTAGGAAGGGAAAAGTCCCTGATTGTAGCAGTTATCACCATTCTAATAGTTTATTTGGTTGGGAGGTAGGTAGGTAGATTGGTAGATGGGAATGAAGGACTTACTTATAGGTAACATTTCTAAAACTTACAAAAGACTGGAGTTGCAAGTATTCAAATAACTGGAACTATAAATGTGAAAAACTATTAGGTAATACTGTTATGCAAAAAATATTGTAAATATAGCCAAATTCAGTTCTTAACATTTTTAGTGGTTTTGGCTGAATACAATATAAATTTATCACTGATTGCATTGCAAATATTAGTTCTAAGTGATTATAGTATCTGTTTATTTAATAAATGGGAAATTGGGGCCTTAATGGTCTCCAAATATTAGAATTTATTTTAAAAATTTGTGTCAAATTGTTTTGAATTAATATAGTAGAAATCTGGTCTAACTATATCCACGTGATAAGTATTATAAAGTTATTCCAACAGGTGGAAGAGCTTAGTCCAGGTTTAGGAACCAGAAGCATGAGAGAATACAAAGAGGGCTAAGAACTATATTGGGCTGCTGCTACATGTAGAAATAGTAGACTCTAAAATTGCTTACCTGAGAATAGCCAGCCTTTACAACTCAGAGCACTCAAAAGTACATTCATTGTACTAAACTAGCAATCCCTGCATTTATACGATATACATTACAGCATCCTAGGAGCTTAGTAAATGTTTCCTATATGAATAGTGTACTTAAGGTTTATAGCGTTCTCCTGCCGGTTTCATTAGATCACCATCACTTAGGAGTAGCATGTCAGGTTATCAGCCTGATTTTATTGATGAGTAAACAAGGGAAGTTCAGTCATTTGCCTGGTTGTTCTGCCACGCAGTGACAGTGCCTTATACCTTGCTGTCTCCCACTGACACGACGTTCATTGCCAACAGCAGATTCATCACTTACCACGCTATCAGCTCACCATGAGATTGGGAGCAGCGAATAGCGTTTGAGGTGGCAGGAGAAGCAAAGGGAATTATAAAAGAATTTCCACTAGTCAGTTCTGCTCCATTCCTGTTCAGTGATAAAGACGACAGGAAGCTAATAATTGGTCACAAAATGGAAGACATTTGTTGTTTGGCTTTACCTGCCACGGGTATTTTTACTTCTTTTAGTAACTAGTACTCAGGTTTCTAGACCAACTCTGTTCTTACTGAAATCACTGCTTAATCATACATTACAATTCAGGATAAACGTGTAATCAGTCCCTCATGTTTATTAGCTAGTTTTTCCCTTGGGAAGTCTGCGGCTAGCGGCTAGAGCGGAATCGTTTGTTCTGCAGCTGCATAGCTCGTCGTTCTCTAGAGGGGCTGTGGAACCGACTGGCCTCATAGTCGGGTTGGGAAGACACAAATGCAGTTTTCCTGAGAACTTCTGAACATAAGCTTATGTTCCCTTCACTACTGTGAGTAAATTTTCTCAGTAAATGATGGAGATAGAAAATAGAGGGATACCGGCTTTTCCGTGCCACTCATAGTGTGACCTACCGGTCCCGTGTGAGTTACCACTTTTCCTGGCCCTGTCTTTGGTTGTGCTCTATGTAACTTGCCGAATTGAAGAACAGTCTTCATGTTTCCAGTATCTGATTCTGAGAACTGGAAGGGGCAAAGTTTAGTGAATTGGTTATTGGTAGCTTCCTCTCAGGAGACCAGTGTGGGTTAGCTTTTGATAACTGGGAGAATGTTTTTGACCTGTCACCAGTGTACTCATGTTGATGATGGTGGCTTTAAGATTTATTAAGCATAGAAATCTCATTTCTGTTAACTATGTGCATAGAAATGGAAGTAATTTAATGAATATCTGTAAGTTTGAATGAGGCTTGGTTTTCCACTGATAAAATAATATTTTTTTCTTTTACCTCCCAGAGAACTATTCATCAGAAATGTTTCTACCCAACTTAGTTTTATTTTTGTGTAGTTATTAGTTGGATATAACAAAGGAAAATGGGAGTAAAAAGAACTAGTCGGTAAGGCACTTAACCTGACCTGTTTCATATTATAGTAACAGGACTTTTTTTTTTTTGGCAGTACTCTAATTTTTCTGCTTCTTTCTTGTGATAAAGTGTTCCTGTCACTAGTATTATATATTCTTTCAATAGGATCCCATTTGGAAGTTATTTTCTCTCATTTGGTACATATTTACTTTAAATTCATTTTCTTATCTATTTCTACCTGCCATTCTTACTCTCTGCCTACCCCCCCCATCAATTTATTAAGCTTTAAGAAAGAGGAAGGAACCAAATAACATTTGCCAGTTAAACCTGCTAGTGAAAAATAAGGACAGCAGGCATTGATGGCACTGTTTGCTTGAAGCAAAGTATTATTTATTCACTTGAACTGCATATACTTACAATCTTTCCAACTCTGAAATTCTAACCTTTAAAATGTATGTAGTTGTGAAAATGTGAAAAAGTACAAGAAGGCTAAGATTAGAAACTATTTTTAATCAGAACAGTTGAAAGTAACATCTTAATTTTTAAGATTTTCTTTCTAAACACTAAGTTTCTTATTATATTAATATTTTGTCACGCAGATTCACCCTTTTCTCCAGTGTCAGAAACAATGCTTGTTTTGTCTATCATCTGACTCTCCTAGCTAGAATGTAAAATTCATGAAGGCAGAGACTTTTGTTTGTTTTTTGCTACTCTCCACTGCCTGGAACCAAAGCCTGTAAGCTCTCAGTAAATAATTTTTAAGTAATTTATAAACTCTTTTGGAACTCTTCTGATTTCTGAGAAAATTCCCAGATTTGCTCCGTTTTCTTACCCAAAGCACCCACATCCAGACAACCCTCTAAAAGGTATAGAGAACAGGAAAAGGAACTACCCTACCTTCTTAGAAATGGGTTTTTATGTAATTCTATTTATGGCTTATATAAGAAATGATAACCATCTATTTTTATTGTACCTTTAATTTTTTTTAATTAAATTTCAGAAATTGTTTTTCATTTTTCTCAAAATACCCTTTTTAGGATCTGAGATAGACAGTGCTCCTATACGTTTCAGATCTAGAAGGCCAAAGCCTATTTTAATGACTTTCTAAATTGAAATGGCAAATTATTGGTAGAACTGGGGTTGAAATTTGCCTCTGACTTTGCTCCTTTTTTCTTCTGCTAGAGGTATCCTCGCAGATGTTTTGCTAGTTCAGCTCTGCTTTGATTCTCTAAACCCATCCTGTTTTTTTCTCTGTTCTTTTCTCCTCCCCTCTCGCCCCACAACCACACTTCTCAAAAAAAACTTCAGCTTGCTAATCTTAGGTTCTTTAAATAAATTGCTTGTTAAAAGGAGCATGAGAAATGCTATACTTCAGTTAGATTTTAACTCATAGAAAAAAAATTGTGAAAAAATGGTATTTTAGATAGGCTGGTCAAAATGGCTTTTATCGGCTAAAGACCAAATTCCTCATTTTGCCCTTCCTTTAAAAAATAAAAATCAGACTGATATTAAGATACCAAAATAGAATATAAAACAATTATTCCTAATAATTGCTACTGTGAGACTACTTGGGCTTTTTTTTTTTTTTTTGAGACAGAGTCTCACTGTGTTGCTCGGGCTAGAGTGAATGCTGTCGTGACGTCATCCTAGCTCACAGCAACCTCAAACTCCTGGGCTCAAGCGATCCTCCTGCCTCGGCCTCCCGAGTAGCTGGGACTACAGGCATGCGCCACCATGCCCGGCTAATTTTTTCTGTATATTTTTAGTTGTCCAATTAATT
>CAUYSK010099195.1:0-15795 GCA_963575035.1 Avahi laniger
CCCCCCCTGCCCAATATCTAATAGATGCAATTCTTATATATGCACTTATGTGTTGATCCGTTAATACCAATTTGATGGTGAGTACATGTGGTGCTTATTTTTCCATTCTTGGGATACCTCGCTTAGTAGAATGTGTTCCAGCTGTTTCCAGGAGTATATAAGAGGTGCTATGTCACCATTGTTTCTTAAAGCTAAATAGTACTCCATGGTATATCTATACCACAATTTATTAATCCACTCATATATTGATGGGCACTTGGGCTGTTGCAAAGACTATTTTTATCAACAGAATTCCGTTTGTACCTTTATTGAAAATCGGTTGAGCATATATGAGTATGTCCAATTCTATACTTTTTATCTTGGTGCACTATTTGCCTGGGAATCGGACACAGGCCACCGTAGAGAAAGCATGGAATCTTAACTATTAGACTACAAGATAGAGTGACAGCACTAATGTGTTTGAGTATTTTGACAACGCTGCCACCCTCTCTTGAACTATAGTAGCTGGATAACAAGCCTTGCATGAAGCAGTGCAGTTCTTTCAACATCGGTCTCCATTTTCAAAGCTGTTTTGGCTCCCAGAACCTTTGCATTCTGATGGACTTTTAAGAATCAGTTTGTCACTTTCTCAAAAAAAGCCTACAAGATTTTAACTGGAATTACATTAAATCTATACTTCAATTTGGAGAGAATTTATATCTTAACAAAACAGAGCCTTGCAGTGAATAAACCCATTATGTCTTTCCTTTTATTTAGGCTATATTAAATGCTTTTCAGCAATACTATATATTTCATATATATTAATAGACATGTACATCTTTTTTCCAGATTTATCTGTATCATATATTTTATGTATATTGTATATGATTTTGGTATTCGTTTCTTTCTGTTTGTTTTGTTCCTTTTTAAATTATTTTGTTTTTAATTTCAATATGTGTGTATTGCTAATATACTCAAATACATTGACTTTGTAAGCTGATTTCATAACTAGAAAACTTGCTAGACTCACTTATTTCGGGTAGATGTTTAAAGATTTCATAGAATGTTTTTTGACAGCCATGTTGAGATATAATTCACATAACATAAAATTTAAGTATTTAATTCAGTTTTTTTTCTTGAGTAATTCTGGCAGTTTGTATCATTCAAGAAATTTATCAACTTCTATTATCGAGACTTCTCAACGTTGGCCAGCACTATTGCCATTTTGGACGGGTGTTGAGAGGAAAGGGTGGGGCACAAAATTACCTCCAGCTGAGAATGATTGTTTTAAATTGTCAAATTTACTAGCATAAAGTTATTTATAACTTTATTCTTCTATGTGTGTGCCATACCTATATCTATATACATACATATGTTATGTAGTGATGCCACTTCTCTTATCCCTGAAGCGTGGATATGGGTAAATTATGGGCAATTTTGTCTTTTCCCTCTGTGGGTTTTGGAGCCTTGCTGCTGGCTCTGGCTCACCTGTATGCAGAGCATTGATTGTTTACCTAAGCACTCTCTCCCCCGCCACCCAGGACATACCACTTACACCCATCCTGTGCTCTGGAGGCTTGGTTGCTTGCTTCTTTCCTAAAGATTGCGGACTGGCTCTGGACTCAGCAAACCAGCAAACTCCTCTCACAATCAGTAGGCTGCAACTGTAATTTCTACAGTGAGGTCTGAACGCCCTTTGTGGGTAATGAACTATCATCCAAAATTGTCTTCATTCAGTGTCCTCTCCCTCAGCTCACGTGCTGTCGTATAGTGTCATATACCTGACAGCCACTTTTTTTTTTTTTTACCAGAGTTTAACTCTAATTCTTTGTATTAAGCCTCTCCTATTTACCTCTTTGAGTGGGTTCTATCCCTAGATTAAACACAGAGTGATACAGAATTTCAGCTAATGCCCCTGAATTATGAGATTCTGAATTATGAGAATTTCATTTTGGATTTTGGGAACACGTGCTCTGCCAAAACGGCTGTGAGCTTAGAGTGCTCTTATTTCCAGTCCTTTTGGGTGATACTCTGCCCAGCTCAGATATTAATAGTTTCCTCCCACGTGTGTGGTGATCAGTCCTCAACTGGAAACCCTCCAAAGATACTGCAGGTTTGCAGAGTGCTCTCTCTACTCTGCCCTTGAAATCACTGTGGCCTCTCTGGACCCTCAGTTGGATATGCTAAAATCGGGGAAAGTGCCAGGCTCTGCCTGGGTGTCCCACTCTTTGAAGCGCTCAGAGCCTGGACGCTTTCTCCAGCCTGTGGCAAACATAGGGCTCACCTTGCTGGTTTTGCATCTCTTGGGGATTATTTTTCTTCCTTAACTGATACTTTCCGATTAGATGTTGATTTCTGATGACTTATTTCTTTTTCCAAGTTCCTCTGTCAGGATTGTATCATAATTAATGCAAACATGAACACAATTGTGCCAATTCCACTGCCAGATGGAATTACCAACTGAACAACGCCCTCTCACATTGCTGCATCTATTGTGTTGTCTATTTAAACTTTATAAACAACCTCCATCAGATGTTCATTCTAATTCCTGAACTCATCTTCACCAAAAAAACCTACATTAAATACTTCAATGCCCTCAGAGTGGAATTATTATACTTTTGCATTTGTTAGTCTTTTCTGCTATGTTCTCTTTTAAGACTTCATTCCTGCCTCACAGAAAAAGAATATAAAAATGTCTAAAAAAAACTCAGGCAAATTCTGTGATTTATGAAGATTTGAGGTGCAAAATTGATCACATTTAGCATTTTTTTCTATCGATTCCTCCTCTTCCACTGCACCATTCTGGGCACTTTTCAAGTAACAAGGAACAGAGGAGAGGGAGGTGCATGCAGTCCCAGGCTTTCATATCAGCTTGATTAAACCACATTTTCTGTATCATGATCTTGCTTTGAAGGCCTAGAGACTTGCTTTTATCAGAGCCTACAGATGATTGAGCCCAAAGGATAATTAATTACAAGTTAATTAAAAATATGCCCACTAGGATTGACAACCAAGTGACAGCTTATTAAGAGCAAAGACAAAAGCAACTGTTGCATGAACTGGAATTCTTTAAAAAATAGTGGATTTATTCCCTTCTTTTGGTGAGGAAAAAAAAAGCAAAAGCCAAAGACTTCTGATTTGCTATGAGAAATCCCTGACTAGGCTGACTAGTGATGCCCATGGCTCAATGACCTGCACATTTTCTCCTCGTGGACTGAAGTCACTAGGTAAGGATGGGGTAAGAAGAAAAGGAGCTGGTAAAAAAAATAATGTTTATTGTCATAAGGGGGAACTATGCAAAGTCCATTATTAACTACGCACACACGCACGTAACTTTAATACTTTTATGGTAGGGACAGTTTTGAGTTGGGACCTGAAAACCTCAAACTCTGGAAAGAGTAATGCTTGTATTAGTTATCTGTTACTACATGACTAATTATCCTAAAATTAGCAGTTTACAACAATACATATCCATTCTTCATAGTTTCGCTGGAATCTAGGAATAATTTAGCTGGATTATCTGCTTGTGAGTCTCTCCGAAGACTACAATCAAGTTATCCTCCAGAGAAAGGGTCTCTCATGAAGTCTCGACTAAAAGTAGATCCACTTCCAAGATCTCTTAGACAGATTTTGGTAGGATTCATTTCTGAAAGGTTGTTGATCTCCCTACTGGCTATAGGCCAGAGTCCACCATAGATCCTTGCTATGTGGACTTCTCCAACTTGGCAGGTGGTTCCTCAAACCCTGCAAGAGAAAGAGTCTGCTAGCAAGATGAAAGTCACAGTCTTAGGTAACCTAATCACATAAGCTACATTCTGTCAATGTTGCCTTTTTCTGCTGGCAAGAAAAAATCTCTAGGTGAAGCCAACTGGGAGGCTGAATACACAAACAGACAATGGCCAGTTCACAGACAAAAGTAGAATCTGACTCACAACATGCAGCAAACTTCCCAGGAAACGAACACCTTTTCTCATCACACACACACACATACACAAAGTATTTGAGGGAATGTATGTGTTAATTAGCTTGATTTAGCCATCATTCCACACTGTTTACATATATAAAAAAATCATATGTATACCATAAATATACAATTTTTATTTGTGAATAAAATCGAAACAAAAACAAACAAACAAACAAAAACAGGAAGCCAATCTGCTATAATTCAGACTTGCGGGAAGCCAGATTTCTGTCTCTAGTGACAATCCAGGAAGCTAAACAATGACTTCTGTAACAATTGGCCCCAAATGACCAGGACTTGATTAATAACTCACAGCTTCCCCAAGTTTGTCTCCTTTTCCAACTTAGGACCAACCATAGAAAGCCAAATATGCACCCATAACCAGTCCCATCGGATACCCTACTTCTAATTAGCCTGCCTGCAGCTTCTCCTTGCCAACAGCCTCCAATCAGGGCAAGCCAGAAGCCTTCCCATTTTTCACTATAAAGCTCTGCCCCTCCTCTGACTGTCTTTGAATCTGCCAAAATGCAGGTAATGGCTTACTGCCCTGCTATAGCAAGATCAGAATAAATGGCCATTGCTTTTCTCATTTCATCAGTCTTTGTTTAGTTCTATACTACCTTCTAGGGGAGGGATAATTACCCAAAAATGTGGATGTGAGGATTCGGAGATCATGGCAGGGTCGCCTTGATCACCTGAGTACCATACTGCTTAAGCAGATTTTATAAGCATTCCTTCTGCCACAGTTGTTTTTCTTTGTTTCCATTGATTCTGCTCAGTAGTGTTTTTGAATGACACATTCTATCTATGGAATTAAAAAAATTGATGCAGGTGATTTTATTTATCATGCCACTCAATGTCTGCATGAGTGCTTTTCTTGCTGTGAGCTGAGAGCTGCACTATTAGTTCATAAGTGTCAATTTTTGTATATATTTTATGCTGAGCCCCTTGCCACATCAAGCATGATACTTTCACAATGTCTCCTAAAAACAAGAATTTTTATTTTCATCTATTGTCCAACCAAAGATCCATTCCATAATTGGGGCATTTGGTCATTTGGATTCTTCTCAATTTCTTTATTCCACATTGAACTTAGACTCTAACTTAGAAAATATGTCTGCAAAATGTGAACATATTGTTAAATTTAAATAAACACTCAACAGTTAGTCATGAAATAGTAGCCTTTGACATAGAAAACTAGATAACAATTGAATGAGTGATTTGACTGGTCCTTTATCGTTTTTATATTCACAGTAGCATCTCTATCTAGTTGGATGCTCACTGTCCATCTCTCTGTATCCTCATATTGTTCAGTGAAATGCTTACCTAGCAAATCATCAAATCATTGCTCCTTGAACATAAATCATCATGCTTTTTGCCAATACTTAACTTGACCAGAGTACAAGTGCTCTACTAAACAGGGAAATGACTGTCATTCAACCAGATTCACTCTCCAGTGGAGTTGGAACGTAAGGTAGCGAAAAAGAGAACACATGTGGTAGGTTAGGTAAATCAAGAGTTCCATAAACAGAAATTCTCTTAAGAAGAACATATGAGATGGAAGACTAAGAAGGGCAATCAGTTGTGTCAGAGAATCTGAATATGACAAATTTCTACAATAAGAAGCAACGAATGTGGCTTCAGAAGTAAAATTATTACAATTGCATTTGGGTCACCAAAAAATTTTAGTTGCTATTGTATCCGTATAAGCATTTACTTTCATGGGACCTGCCTGTGCAGCTGCTGAATCAGTGTTGCGTTTCTCATTTCTTCCCCAGGTATCATTACAACACACCCTCATCAATCAGAGCTCTCTGAGCATGTCTTTAAACAAAAATCTGAAATAGCCTCACCAAATAGTCAGCCAACACGAAACAAAGAGGAACAAATGGAGAAAAAATGATGACAAAAACTGAGTGCTTATCAAACACAATTTCTTTTGGCTACATTTTAGGTCAAATAATCCAAATTAGGAAACAGCAATAATGTCTTTGTATATGTTATATTATTGCTGATGTATTTTAGCTACTTTAATTACCAGGTCTTTTTTTGTCATTAATAATGGTAAAACTATTGATGAAATCTATGCATTTATGTATTATGAATCCATTCCCAGCTTATCCTGAAGAGAGTATATTAGAATGAATAATACCAGGAAGCAAATATTTCATAAAAATATCTTTCCAAAAGTATCTCTAGTTTATGTTATACATAAAGTATCCTACTATATCATTTTTAATTAACTAAATGAACCTCATTTCAGGAAAGAAACAACATATAACCTTATTGTTGACTGTAAGTTGGTCGTAATTTGCTGCAACAGTATATTTTCTATAATGAAAATCTTTTTTACATTTTTTATACATACATTATTATTTCCTTTTGAAAAAGTAGATTTATTAGTTGAAAGACATGCCAAATTTTTAATTTTTGAGATGTACTGGTTAATTACCAATAATGCATTACTCCAAAAATGTTTATACTAATTTATGTTCTCATTATATGCCTATGCAGTTACTACCTGCTTATTTTTGGAAGTTATTATAATATTTTTTTCTATTTATACATTTGACTTGTTCATAGGCAAAATATGTCTTATTTTTACATGTATTTAACATATTTTGAGTATTAATAAGATTGAACTTTTTCATTCTGTGATTTTTGTCTTTTGTTTTTAGTGGACATATAATAACTATACATATTTATGAGGTACAAAGTGATATTTTGATAAATATATAAAATGTGAAGTAATCAAATTAAGATAATTAGTATATCCATCATTTCAAACATTTATCATTTCTGTGTTGACAACATTCAAAATTCTCTTTTGTAGCTATGTGAAAATATGCAATGAATTACTGTTAACTGTAGTCATCCTACATTGCTATAGAAGAATAGAACTCATTCCCTGCCTCTAGCTGTAACATCGTATACCTTAACCCAGTGGTCCCCAACCTTTTTGGCACCAAGAAACAGTTTCATGGAAGACAATTTTTCCACAGACTGGGGTAGGGGAGTGGTTTCAGGATGATTCAAGCGCATTGCATTTGTCGGGCAGTCAGACCTCTCTGCTAACGATAATCTGTCCCTGCAGCCACTCCCCAGCCCTAGCATCGCCGCCTCAGCTCCACCTAGATCATCAGGCATTAGATTCCTATAAAAAGTGTGCTATTTAGATCCTTCGCATATGCAGTTTACAGTGGGGTTTGCGCTCCTATGAGAATCTAGTGCCACTGCTGATGTGACAGGAGGGGGAGCTTATATGGTGATAGGAGCAATGATGAGTGGCTGTAAATACAGATGCAGCTTAGCTCGCTTGCTTGCCTGCTGCTCACTTCAGCCGTGCAGCCCAGTTCCTAACAGGCCACACACCAGTGTAGATCTGTGGCCTGGGGGTTGGAGACCACAGCATTAAGCATCCTCTCCCTATCCTCCCCTCCCCACTCCCCTACCCTACCCCTAAGAACCACAATTCTACACTCTACTCCTATAGGTTCAACTTTCTGTTTTATCTCCCACATATGAATGAGAACATGCAGGATTTGTCTTTCTGAATCAGTCTTTTTTCACTTAACATGATGTCCTCCCGGATGACCATGTTGCTGTGAATGACAAGATTTCATTCCTTTTTGGCTAAACAATATTCCATGGTGTATATAGACCACGTTTTCTTTATTCATTCATCTGGTGCTGGACACCTAGGTTGATTCTACATCTTGGCTATTGTTCATGGTGGTGCCACAAACATGGGGGGTACAGATGTCTCTTTGATATATAGATTTCCTTTCCTTTGGAGAATGGAATAAGTAATGGGATTGATGGTCAATCTATTTTTATTTTTTTGAGGAACCTCTATACTGGTTTTCATAATGGCTGCACTAATTTACATTCTTACCAACAGTATATAAGAGTTTTCTTTTCTCAGAATCCTTACTAGCATTTATTATTTTTTGTCTTTTTGATAATAGTCACCCTAACTGAGATGAAATGATACCTCATTGTGATTTTAATTTGCATTTCCCTCATGATTAGTGATGTAGAGCATTTCTTCATATACTTTTTGGCCACTTGTATGTCTTTCTTAAAGAAATGTCTATTCTGATCCTTTGCCCATGTTTGAATTGGAACACTTTTTCTTTGTGAATCATTATGTCTTCTTGTCTTGTCTACATTTTCCTGTGGAGATTTTTATCTTTTCTGATTAGATTTTAAGAGATTTTTTAAAAAATGTTTCAAGGATATATGTTATATCTCTGCTTCTATTCTTCCTTTTATTATTTCCAGTGATTTTTTTTTATTTTTAATATTCTCATTTGGATGATTTTTGGCCAAAAACATTTGTGTAGTTAAGTATTTTATGCAGTGAAATCGTCTATGTTGTGTGGGACTGTTGATATTTCTGTTATTATTTGTTTTGTTTTGCATTTGGTGTCGTGTTTGCAAAGTCACCTATGTGGAGAAAATATTATCAATCTTCTCATTCTACCATTGACGTATGTGTTCATATGCCTAGATTATATCTGTTTATAAAATATTCCATATGCATTAATATTTAGCAAAACAAGATTCCTTATTCACTTTATTCCTCAGATTCCGTGTTACCTGACATTTCTCCTCCATTTTAATATTCTTATGTCAATTATAATGACACTGATTGCTCCCTCCTGGGATATATGCCCATACCTATGACCTGTTACAGCTGCCAGGGAGGTTGATTTCAGTGATTCCACAGTATGAGGGTTTGTGGCCATCCTTGTATCAAGAAGAGAAAATTCCTTTATTGGCAAGTCCAGCCTATGTTATAGTGAATCAGCAAAGGATGGTGCCCTAATAAGCTAAAACGAAAACAAAAACAAAACAAAATTTAAAAAAAGACCTGAGAGAATAAAAGTAAATGTTAACTATATCTAGACACCTTTTCTGTTTCCCTTGCCACTACTGCTGTTTCATCCTTTATGATTTTTTACTTTAACTATTTAGGCAACCTCCTAAATGATATTACCGCCTTTCATCCTTTCCCCTCTGATTTATTTTAACACAGAAGTGCCAGTAAGACACTTCTAAGAACACAAATCTAATAATGTTGTTGACCTGGTCAAAATTATTTAAGGTACTACCGCTGTTAATAGGATAACATGTGAATTCCTTTACTGGTACTAGAAGGCTGGTTGGTTATCAGTTCAGCTTATCTCTTATTTCTCCTGTATTCATCTTGAAATCAAACTATGCCAAAGTTCCTGGATTTATTTGAGTAGGACAAGATACCTCCCACTTATTGGCACATTAATGTGATTCTCCATAGAAGTGTACTTTAGATGCAATTTATCTTTCCTGCCATAGTATCCTGAGTTAACCTTAATTACAGCATTTATCACAATCTATTCAGTTGACTTATCTATATTTCTCTTCAGACTTCAAGTTCCTTGAGGGCAAGGACTGGATTATTCATCTTTGTGATGAGTGGGGAGTGGTTACTGTACAGTAAGGACTCAGAAGATGCTTGTCCAGGGAATGCAGGCATGAACGAGTGCCTGACAGCGCCCACGATTAGGGGAGAACATCTGTTCACGGTGTTGCTTCCTCTAACGTCCCACTCAATCTTGCCTCCTCCTTCTTTCCTCACCACTGGAAAAAGCAATATATCTGATACATGCAATTAAAAGAAGAAAATAAACAGGTTAGCATATTCTTTTTTCAAAACCGCTTTCTCTCTGAGTTCATTATCTAGATGCCTCTCCAGACTGTACATTTTCACTGCTCTCCAGGCAGTAGTAATTCATCTGCCTCTCCAGGGAAGTATCACCTACTCCCTCAGGTGGGTATGAACTGAATAACCTTGGGACCGAACACCCCTGCGCTCCAGTTTTACCAGTAAAGACAGATTTTTTTTTTCATTCATCTGATTCCTATGTTGGTCTTTCAATTTGTTATGAACTCAATATGAAAAGAAAGGGATTAGTTTGTTAGACCCCTGAACCCAAACGCTTATGTCGAAATGTTCTGTGGTTTTGATAAGGTCTTGTAAATATTGAAACAAAACTTTCAAATGTAATGGTGTCTCAGTTGGTGTACTTTAGGTGATATGTTTTTATCCCAGTGACGGATAGAAATCAATTAGGAGTTACTAGAAAATAACTGCAGAAAAGAAAATACACCCATTAAATGAAGTCTGAATGTTAGTTAAGACCTCTTATCTAGTTTTTCAAAGGAAAAAGCTGACACACTGAGAGTAAAGTGACAAGTTAGTATAATGAGCCAATAGAAAATTCACTTACTATGCTTAACTCTCTTGTTTGTAGAGAAGCTCTGAATTACATTTTCTGCTGGCCTTATTTTACATTTATAGCACGAATTTGCCACTCCTGTAACATTTAAATTGCCTTCTTAATGCAGAAATAAAAAAAATTGTGTCGTAATATTATTTACTTCAAAACTGTTCTAGTTTGTGAAAACCTTACAGAAACAACACACTAGCACTCACGTGACTAAATATTACGTGATCCTTTGTATTAAATCTTCTAACAAAAAGAAGAAATAATAAAGAAAAAATTCAATTTACTATCCCAATACATATTCACATATATGAATACTGAAGAAAATTGTCCACAATGAGATCTTAAATTATAAATTTGAATATTTTTGTGTTTTTGTATGTGTATGGGCACACATCTAGCAGGATATATGACAGGCCAGTCAACAAAAGGCCAAGAGCAGATGGATTAGTTACTGTTATGTAGCGACCTCAAACTTTTAGTGGTTTATGGCCACACTTGTTTTTCACTCAGAGGTCTCCATTGGCTGGAGTTTGGCTGGTCTGGTCTGAGCCTGGCAGTGCTTGCCTTTACCAACTATGGTTTTGGGTGAGTTCCACTCTGTGTCCTCATGGTACTTGAACCAGTTACTCTCCAGGGCATGGTCTTTTGCAGCAGATAGAAGTGCAAAATAGGGAAAGCAAAATAACAAACATATTTACATCTACTATTGTGTTTGTGTTATGTCTCTTAAAATTGCATTGGTCAGGGAAAATTGCATGTACAAAGGCTACTTTCATGGGAGGCACACCAAAGTTACATGATCAGAAGTAAAGAATTGGAAAAAATGAGGCCATCCACCACAGAGTACATCTCACCACCCTGGAGTGTTAAGAGTTCAGGTGATTTTGTTCTTGTGTCTTTATTTTTTAAAGGGAATATGAATTAGCAGGCTTCACAAAGTTGAAAGGTATTAAGTAGTTGAGCTAAATCCCAAACCATAGTATTCTGATCCCTAAATTCAGGCATTTTTAGAGTATGGTCTCAATTGTACTTAGTTATCCTTAGTATCTTGCCTTCTTGTTCAGATTTCAATGTTGTAAGAGGCTGAGGAGATTTATAAATTACCCCTAGAAAAAATGCTTTAAATTTGTCCATTGCAAGCCCAAGTGTCAATTTAGCTTTTGTTTGAGTGGTTAAAAGACTATAGGTATATTTTTTCTTACATACCTCCTAACCTGAAGTGATAAGTAATCACATCCACTCCTTCACATTATGAACATTATGAAGCATAAGCAATCCTTGTGAATAGTGTCAGACCCACCTGAATTCAAACCATGGCTCCATGGTTTACTGTCCTACCAACGTGTCTTAACATCTCTGTCCTATGAAGTGCATAAAATAAGAATGATAATGCTTACTCCAAACCATTTTTGTGAAGATTTTATGAGATCTCTTATGCAAAGTAGCTGGCACAGAGCACAACTAATTGGTAATATTAATATTAAACCAAAATTATCTCTGACGTTAAGGAAAATCATGAAAGCTGACATTCAAAATTATCTTGCTCATATTGTTATATATTTATCCAGTGGTTATTCCACTTTCATTTTAGTGCTGAATATTTAAATATACCCCATACAGAATTCAGTGCTAACACTGAGTTAAAAAACAAAAAAGAGAGCACGCCATCCAGGGAAAATTTACTATATTCAGTATGAGCAAACATATTTAGAACAATGAGACAATAAACACCTGATTAATGGACATCTATGCCAAATCTCCATTCAATAATACATATTTTAAAAATACTACACACAGATGAATCAAAATCTAAACTGAGAAATAGGATTTTGAGTTGATTTTATCTCGTAATGAAACTTAGTCACTATTTTAATGAAAGGAAAAAATTAATACCTGATTAGAAAAATAATTATGGGGTAAAAATGTCCAAATAATGTAATTTGAACACATTATCAAAAAACCAAATTATTGAAATCATATCTGAATGGTAGGCCGTTGCACCTGTTAGCCAAGTCATGTATGCAAAGGAAATGTTCTTGGAGAAAATTAAAAATGCTACTTCAGTAAACACACCAATGATGAGAAAGTAAAACAGCCTTATTGCTGAAAAAGGAAAAAGTTGTAGTGGTCTGGATGGAAGATTAAACGATAACATTCCCTTAAGCCAATTAAAACATAACATTCCCATAAGCCAACACCTAATCCAGAGCAAGGTGCTAACTCTAATTCAATTCTGTGAAGACTGAGAGAGGTGAAGCTGTAGTAGAAGAAAACTTTGAAGCTAGCAGAGGTTTAGGGAAAGAAGCCATCTCCATAACATGAAAGAGAAAGGAAGGTAAAACAGCAGGTGCTGAAGCAGAAGTGGCAGCAAGGTATTCAGAAGATATGGCTAAGATCATTGATGAAGATGACTATGCTAAACAACAGATCTTCAGTGCAGATGAAATACCTCATAGTAAAAAAAAAAATGCTATCTAGGACTTTTGTAGCTAGAAAGAAGTCAATGCCTGGCTTCAAAGCTTCAAAGGACAGGCTGATTCTCTTGTTAGAGACTAATGCGGCTGGTGACTTTAAGTTGAAGCCAATGCTTATTTACCATTCTGAAAATCCTAGATCCTGTAAGAATTATGCTAAGTCTACTCTGCCTTTGCTCTATAAAATGGAAAAACAAAGTCTGGATGACCACACATATGTCAATAACATAGTCTTCTGAATATTTTAAGCCCACTGTTGAGGCTATTCAGGAAAAAAAGATTCCTTTCAAAACATTATTGCACATTGACAATGCACCTAGTTACCCAAAAGTTCTTACGGAGATGTACATGGAGATCAATGTTATTTTTATACCTACTAACGTAACATCCATTCTGCAGTCCAGGGATCAAGGAGTAATTTTGATTCTCATGTCTTATCATTATTTTTATTTAAAATGATTTGATTTGGGGGGTATCCATTTTTTGTGTTTGTTTGTTGTGTGTTACGTGGTTGAATTTCACAGTGGAGAAGTCTAGGCTTTTAATATACTCATCATCTGAATACTGTAAAGTGCTCCCAAAAGGTAATTTTTCAGCTCATAGCCCCCCCTCCAAGCCTTCCTGTTCTGAGTCTGCAATGTCTGTTAAGTCACTCTATATGACCATGCATACCCATTTCTTAGCTCCCACTTATAAGTGAGAACACACTTTATTTGGTTCTTTGTTCCTGGGTTACTTTGCCTAGAATAATGGCCTTCAGTTCCATTCAAGTTGCTGCAAAGACATTGTTTCATTCTTTCGAATGGCTGGAGTAGTACTCCATGGTGTCTACATACCACATTTTCTTTATCCAGTCTTTGGTTGGCAAGCACTTAGGTTGGTTCTGTATCTTTGCATTTGTAAATTATGCTGTGAAAAACATGCAAGTGCAGGTGTCTATTTTATAAAATGACTTCTTTTCCTTTGGGTAGATACCCAGTAGTGGGATTGCTGGATTGAATGGTAGGTCTACTTTAAGTTCTTTGAGAAATCTAAATACTGTTTTCCATAGATGTTGTACTAATTTACATTCCCACCAACAGTGTATAAGTGTTCCCTTTTCAGTGCATCTATACCAACATCTATTGTTTTTTAACTTTTTAATAATGGCCATTCTGACATTATGTAAGGTGGTATCTCACTATGGTTTTAATTTGCATTTCCCTAACAACTAGTGATATAGAGAATTTTTTCATATGTTTGTTGGCCATTTCTTTTTCTTCACTTGAAAAATATCTGCTCATATTTTTTGCCCGCATTGTAATGGGGTTATTTGTTTTTTTCTTGCTGACTTGTTTGAGTTGCTTATAGATTCTGGAAATTAGGCCTTTGTCAGATGTACAGCTTGTGAATATTTTCTACCATTCTGTAGGTTATCTATGTACTCTATTGATTATATCTTTTTATTTTGGAAGGTTTTAATTTAAGTCCCATTTATTTATTTTTATTTTTGTTGTATTTGCCTTTGGGGTGTAAGTCATAAATTCTTTCCCCAGGCCAATGTTGAGGATACTTTTCCTTCTGTTTTCTTTTAGAATTTTTATGATTCTAGATCTTACATTTAAGTCTTCAATCCATCTTGATTTAATTTTTATGTATGGTGAGAGGGATCCATTCTTCTGTATGAGGCCATCCAATTTTCTGAGCACCATTTATTGAATAGGGAGTCCTATCCCAGTGTATGCTTTTCACTGCTTTGTCAAAGATCAGTTGGTTGTAGATATTTAGCTATATTTCTGGCTTCTCTATTCAGTTCCGTTGGTCTATTTGTCTACTTTTATAGCAGTACCATGCTGTTTTGGTTACTATTGCCTTGTAGTATAATTTGAAGTCAGGTAATATAATTCCTCCAGATTTATTCTTTTTGCTTATGATTAGTTTGGATATTTGTGCCATTTTTAGGTTCCATATGCATTTTAGTGTTATTTTTTCTATTAATAATGCTGTGAAAAATGACATTGGCATTTTGATTGGAATTGCATTAAATCTGTAGATTACTTTAGGCAGTATGGACGTTTTGACAATATTGATTCTTCCAATTCATGAGCACAGGATACTTTTCCATTTGCTTATGTTGTTTAGCATTCCTTCACCAGTGTTTTGAAATGTCCCTTGTGTGTTTTTCACTGCCACGATTGAATATATTTCAAAATTTTTTTTTGCAGCTATTGTAAATGAAATTAAGTTCTGGATTTGATTCCCAGCTTGATTATTATTAGTGTATAGAAATATTACTGATTCATCTGCATCGATTTTGTAACATAAGATTTTACTGAATTAATTTATCAATACTAGGGGTTTTTCGGGGGAGTTTTTGGGGATTTCTAGGTATAAGATCATATTGTCAAAAAACAGGGATAGTTTGACTTCCTCTTTTCTAATTTGACTGTCTTTTACTTCTTTTTCTTGCCTGATTGCTCTGGCTAGGACTTCCAGTGCTATGTTGAATAACAGTGGTGACAGTGGGCGCCCTTGTCTTGTTCCAATTCTTAGGGGAAATACTGTCAACTTTTTTCTCATTCAGTATGATGTTGGCCATGGATTTGTCATATATGGATTTTATTATTTTGAAGAATGATCCTTCTAAGCCTAGTTTGTTAAGGGTTTTTATTACGAAGAGGTTAGGGATTTTATTGAATGCTTTTTTGCATCTGTTAAAATGATAATATGTTCTTTGTTTTTGTTTCAGTATATGTGGTGAATCATATTTATTGATCTTCATATGTTGAACCATCCTTGCATCTTTGCGATGAAACCCACTTGAGTGTGGTGAATTACTATTATTTTTTAATGTGCTGTTGAATTGGTTTGCTAATATTTTGTTGAGAATTGTTGCTTCTGTGTTCATGAGGGTTATTGGTTTGTTGTGTCCTTTCCTGGTTTTGGTATCAGGTTCATACTGGCTTCATAGAATGAGTTAGGAAGTATTCCCTCCTTCTCAATGTTATGGAACAGTTTCAGTGAGATAGGTGAGATTATGTCTTATTATTTAATAAATACATTTCATAATGCTATAGCTGCCATAGTGATTCCCCTGACGGATCTGGCCAAAGTAAATTGAAAACCT
>CAUYSK010099197.1:0-17623 GCA_963575035.1 Avahi laniger
TGTAGATTCCCATGCAATTGTAAGACATTATGTGGAGATAGGCAACTACTACATCATTTTATATGAGACTTGAACATTTTGGTGGATTTTGGTGTCTGAGGAGGGGTCCTGGAATCAATTCCCCCCAGATACCTAGTGACATCTGTATGTAGAAATACAATTAATTCTTTAACATTGTCCTTTTATCTGCAACCTTGCTGAACTCACTTATTAGTTCCAGGAATTTCCTTTCTTCCTTCCTTCCTTCCTTCCTTCCTTCCTTCCTTTCCTTCCTTCTCTCTCTCTCCCTCTCTCTTTCTTTTAATGGGTGTGGTAAACATCAACAAAAGCTGTGAAGAGGTCAGTAAAGTAAGAAAGAATGGTATGTACTGGCTTTAATAGCAAGGTTACCGCGCAGTTTCAGAAGCCTAAGGGTTGGAATCTAAATCCCAGTCGTTTAAAATCCGAGAAGAGGTTAAGAAAATGGGGTCAGTGAGTGTAGACAACTGTTTCCAGAAGTGTGGCTGACAGCAGGAGGAAAGTTGCGGGGTCAGGATGAGAGGGGCGCAATGCATGATTTCAAGTGGAGGAACAAATATTTTAAAATGCTATTAGAATTTGAATAAATCGATGCACATCTATAGGTTAAAAAAATTTTAGACCATATTTTTCTTATTAAATATCCAAAGTAAATTCATGAGTAAATTATGTGGATAAGTTAAATGAAACCTCTCTTTTGCCTGAAATAGCCAGAAAATAAAATGAAGTTAATTATTACAGTTTTTAAAAAATTGGTCTAATAATTTTGAATTTATTACAGGGATTGAAAAAGGAGACTATTACTTCAAAGAGTTCTTTCTCTTTGGATGTAATATGAAAATATCTAACAATTTTGATTTTGCTTTTGAATTGTTTTCATTGATACATAATATTCGTACATGTTTAAGGGCTACATGTGATAGTTTGATACATGCATACGATATGTAATGATCAAATCATGATAATTAGGATATCTATCGCCTCAAACATTTATCATTTATTTCTTTGTGTTGGAAACATTTCAGATCTTCTCTTGTAGCTATTTTGAAATATACAGTACACTGTTGTCAACTGTAGTCACCCTGCTGTGTTATCGAACACTAGAACTTACTCCTTCAATCTAATTGTGTGTTCGTGACATATTAATCAACCGCTCTTCATCCTTCTCACACTTCCCAGTCTCTGGTAACTATCATTCTACTCTCGCCCTCCATGAGATCAAATTTTTTAGCTTTCACAGTTGAGTGAGAACATGTGATATTTGTCTTTTTGTGCCTGGTTTATTTTACTTAACATAATGACCTCCAGTTCTATCCATGTTGCTGCAGATGACAGGATTTCATTCTTTTTTATGGCTGAATAGTATTTCTGTGTGTATTTGTGTGTGTGTGTGTGTGTGTGTATCACATTTTCTGTATCCATTCATCCGTTAATGGACACCTAGGTTGATTCCATATCTTAGTTATCATTAATAGTGCTTCAGTAAACATGGGGATACAGGTATCCCTTTGATATACTGGTTTCCTTTCCTTTGGAAAAATACCCAGAAGTGGGATTGCTGTATAGTATGGTAGTTCTATTTTTAGTTTTGTGAGAAACTTTCATGCTGTTTTCCACAATGATTGTACTAATTTACATTTCCACCAGCAATGTATAAGAGTTCCCTTTTCTTGGCATCCTTGCCAGAATTCATTATTTTTTGTTGTGGTGGTAATAGCCATTCTAACTGAGATGAGATGATATCTTATTGCGGTTTTGGTTTGCATTTCCCTGGTAATTAATGATGTTGAGCATTTTTTCATGTACCTGTTGGCCATTTGCATGTGTTCTTTTGAGAGAGATCTATTTAGCTCATTTGTTCGTATTTAAATCAGATTTTTTGCGTTTTTGCTGTTGAGTTATTTGAGTTTCTTATATATCCTGGATATTAGTCCCTTCTAGGATGAATAGTTTACAAATATTTTTTACCATTCTGTAGGTTGTATCTTCACTCTCTTATCTGTTTCCTTTGCTGTGCTAAAACTTTTTGGTTTAATATGGCTCCATTTGTCTACTTTTGTGTTTGTTCCCTGTGCTTTTGAAGTCTTAGCCATAAAATCTTTGCCTGGATCAATGTCCTGAATGGTTTCCCCTATATTTTCTTTTAGTGCTTTTATAGTTCTAGATCTCACATTTACATCTTTAATCAATTTTGAGTTGATTTTTCTATATGGTGAGAGATAGGGGTCTATTTTCATTCTTCTGCATATGGATGTCCAGTATTCCCAGCACCATTTGTTGAAGAGGGTATCCTTCCCCCAATGTATGCTCTTGGCACTTTGTTGAAAAATCACTTGGCTATAAATATATGTATTCATTTCTGGGTTCTCTCTTATGTTCCTTTGGTCTATGTGTCTGTTTTTACACCAGCATCATGCTGTTTTGGTTATTATAGCTTTGCAGTGTATTTTTGAAGTCAGGTAGTGTGATGCCTCCAGCTTTGTTATTTTTGCTCAGTATTGCTTTAGCTCTTTCTGATTTTTTGTTGCCACTTTCAGAATATTACCATCCTCTTATCCTCTTTAAAAACCAAATACCTCCTATGGGATTGATGCTAAGCTGCTGGACCACCTTCTGGCCTTTCTTGACCCTGAAGTCTCCTAAGTCTGGGTCACATACTCATTGTTTTTCCTTTCTTTACTCAGCCTTTACTAGCTGATAGTCCATAATGCTCCAGGATGCCTCTACTGTTTTCATTCTTAGTACCCTCTCTAGGTGACTTGTCATAAGATCTGATTGGGTCATCATTCTTTTTATTTCTTAAAGTGTCTCTCAAAGAGCTAGTTTTAGGAGTAAAAGAAGTTGGTGTTTGACTTGGTTTTTATCTTTATATTTGATCTTTGGTTTCCTTGCAGAAATCTTTTTAAAGTATTGGTCAAAATTCAGAGACTCATGTAGTCTAAACCTTGATAACATAATCTGTAAATCCCTTATGTAGGCCAAGATGAACTACCTTTCATCATCACCTTGAGCAAATGAGAGTGATTACTGCTGTCAACCCTCTGCATTCAGGAAGCCACTCTCCTCTCAGAACATCTTCCTTTTCACAGGTGACATGTAACTGACTATTACGTGGCTCAAGCAAAGAAACAGTCTCCACCATTACCTTACATATTAGTGAGGCATAATGTCTTTCTTAAAATTTTTGGATAAATATAAATACAAATAGAAGTTCCAATACAGATGATGGTGAAGTACCTTATATTGGACTGATAACAATTATAAACTATGACCAAAATATAGAGAAGCAACTATTTGAAGTCAGTGGAAAGCAATCCCAAATGAGCAGAAATAGGAGGGTATTTGATCCTTGAAAAAAGGGGCCACTCACCCTGGATAAGACCTACATTTGTTTATGTATCTTTTGCCCTGAGGGAACTATCTATTCTTCTTATTAGCTAGAACTCAAGCTGGAAAGTGTTTCTTTCTTTTGTATTTTCTAAAAGTGTTTGTGTAGTATTGGTATTACGTTTTTCTTTGATATTTAATGGAATTCAATAGTAAAACCATTTGGGCCTTTCATTCGTTTTCTTTGTGAGCAGGATTTTGACAATGAATTCAGTACTTTTAATAGATATAGAGCAATTCATATTTATCATCGCTTTTGGGTTCAGTTTTAGTAAGTTGTATTTATCAAGGAACTTGTCCATTTACTCTAAGTTGTTAAATGCTGGCATAAAGGTATTCATAATATTCTCTTATTATCCTTTCAATATTTGTAGGATCCATAGTGATATCCTGTCTTTCATCCTGATGTATGTAATTTGGATCTCTAGCCAAGGACATGAATAAAAGAAATAAAAGGCATTTGGATAGGGAGGAGTAAAAGGGAGGAAGTACATAAGGCTGAAGAAACTTAAGTATAGTGGATATGTTTGTTATTTTATTGTGGTGATGGTTTTATGGGTCTATCATATGTCAGAACTTATCAAACTATATGTATTAAACATGTTCAGTTTCTTATATGACAACTTTACATTAATAAAGCTATAAGGAAAAAATGCACAGATTGGAAAAAAAGAAGTAAAATGGTCTTTACTTACAGATGACATGATGGTTTTTATAGAAAATGCTAAAATAAAATAAATAAAAACAACTACAGATGCTTCTTGACTTACAGTGGGGTTATATCCCATAAACCCATCATAAGTTGAAAATATTGTAAGTGGAAAATACATTTGATACGCTTAACCTACCAAACATCATAGCTTAGCCTAGCCCACTTAAACATGCCCAGAACATTTACATTAGCTTTTAGTTGAGCAAAATCATCTAACACAAAGCCTATTTTAAAATAAAGTATTGAGTATTTCATGTAATATATTGAATGCCGTACTTAAAGTGAAAAACAAAATGATTGTATGGGTACCCGAAGTATAGTTTACACTGAATGTGTATTGCTTTTGCACCATTGCAAAGTAATGAAACTGTAAGTCAAAACATTGTAAGTTGGGGACTGTCTGTACTGGAATAAATTTAGCAAGATCACAGGATATATGATTAATATACATGAATCAATTGCATTTCTATAAGCTAACAGCAAAAAAATAGGAGAATGAAAAAATTTTAAGCTTACTTCAAATAGAATTTAAACATCATGAAATACTAAGGAATGAAGTTAACAAAAGACAGAAGATTCCACACTGAAAACTATAAAACATTCCCAAGAGAAATTAAAGAAGGCCTAAATAAATGGAAATGTATACCATATTCATGAATAAGAAGATTCAGTATTCTTAAGATGTCAATTGTCCTTAAATTTATCTGTAGATTCAATGCACTGTCAATCAAAATCCCAACAGATATTTTGTAGAAACCGAAGAGCTCATTGTAAATGTATCTGAAAATGCAAAAGACTTAAAGTAGCCAAAATAATCTTAAAAAAAAAAAAAGAAGAAGAAGAACCGAGTTGGAAAGCCTACACTACATGATCTGAAGACTCACTATTAAATTCTGTAATTAAGTGTGATATTGATGTAAGAATCTGCAAATAGATCAGTGGAACACAATAGTGTAGGGTCCAGTCATAAACACTACACATGTATGGTGAAATGATGTTCAACAAATGAATCAAGAGAATTCAATAGAGAAAGTGAGTTTTTTTTTTCAACAAAATAGTTCTGAAACAATTGAACATATGCATGGGGAAAATCAACTTTCAAACCCACCTCACAAAAATTAATTTGAAATGGATCATAGACCTACACTTCAAAGCTAAAACTCAAAAAATTCTAGAAGAAAACATAGAAGAATATCTTTGTGACTTTGGGATAGGCAAATATTTCACAGAAACACTAAAACTATCAGGAAAAAAGATAATATATTGGACTTCATGAAATTGTTTAAAAGTCAGCATTAAGGAAATGAATCGGCAAACCACAGGCTGGGGGAAAGTATTTCAAGTACATATATCTGATAAATGTAGATAAGAAAACAATGTTGAATTATCAGACAACAGTTTCTGGGAGAGCATACTAAATTTAGATGGAAATGGTTAACATTTACAGTCCTAAGGTACCCTGGGGCCAGCCCTACGGCCCCAGGAAGAGGTTTGTAAGCAAGAGTATCCTTTCCCAGCTCAGAACATGATTGGGACACTCTCCTAGTTCCATTTATTCATCAAAATATGGTTACTAAAATCTTCCCAGAGAACTTTCGTAAGCCAACTTGTAACATTGTATTTGCATGCAATATCCAGTTTAGCTAAACCCTTTGATTTTGCAACTACAGAAAACCCTGGAGGATTTGGGAAACTGCTCCAAAAGATTTCTGAAAATCCTATGTGTGGGTGAGTAATCAGGGATGTGGTAATTTAATTCAATAAAGGATAATTAAAGAAAGTTATCAAAGAATCACAGAAGGAAACACTTATACAGTTTCTTTTCTCAGGGAGCCATGCTTCAGAGAATTGGTTGGAGAGTCTAGCTAAAAGATTTATGTGAGTAAATTTCTGCCTTCAAGTGTACGGTTTTCTGAGGATAAAAGTAGAATGCACTATGGTGAACTAAGGATTATTTTAATGCTATAAATGAACATTTTAGCTAATCAAGCATTGTGCACTGGCGAGAAGAGTTTAAATTCTGAAGTCTCAACCAAAGTATTGGAAAGCTCTTAGCTCTCAAGATGACAGCCAAAAGAATGCTATGTTTTTTCCTGATTATTAAAACAATATTTGCACATTGTAGAGATTTTGTAAGGCTTTAAAAAAAAATCCTTGCTTTATTTTTAAAGCATGATAAAATCAGAAGGAAAATATTATTTATAATTCCACATTCAATTTTTCGTACTCTTATCATTGTAGTTTAGATTATTTTATATTTTACTTTATTTCTCCTAACACTGTACATAAGCATTTCTCTATATTTAAAATTCTTCACAAACTATTTTTGCCTTAACTATTTCCCTATTGGTAGATATTCAAGTTGTTTCTAGTTTTTCTTTCCTTATGCAATAATGAATAATGTTGTGATGAACATCCCTGTACATTAATATTTTATTCATTTCAGAATATAATTTTAGAATTCTACCCTGAAGTTGTATTAATGTGTCAAAGGATAGGAAAAATTTTAAGGATCTCAATGTTCCATCAGACCGCTTTCCAAAACCATTGTACCAATCTGTCATTTTATGAGTATCCTAAGACTGCTTTTTCCACCGTATCTTTGCCAGCACTCAGCATTCTCAGTTTAGAATCTTTGCCCATTTAGTAGGTGAAAAACACTCACTCTCTGGAGTAACTTCAATTAATTTTTATTTATTTTAGTGGCTCATTTCTCAACTTGGAATATATTTATTTTGAGTTTAAAAAAAGAAACAAAAAGAAAGGAAAAGCTTCCCGGCAGTTGTCATTGTCCGCTCTGATCATTTCTGATCATCTTTCCTGTTCCTTCTTACTAATATCCTCCTTCTGATTATGTAGGCTGGCTGCAGTTCCACTTGGTGTGTCCACCAGATGTGGATGTGGCCGGCTGTTGGATCGATTTTCTAAAATCATCAGATTGGCCTGAATCTGAACCCTGATAGCCTGTGGCCTGGGTTCAGCTTCATATCCCTTCTGGTGAAGTTATCAATTTGCTGATTACTGCCTTGGCATAGTCAGAAGACTTGGCACTTTATACTCCCAGAGGCATGCTTCTCTGTATGTCTTTGGGCAGACAGCCGGACCATTCTCAAGCATTCAAATCTTGGGGATACAAAAACAACAATTTCTTCCTCTCTGTAAAACTCTTTTTCTCTCAGGTCTCTATAGTACAAGAAAAATAACCTAAGAACAGAGTAAGGCACATAGGCTCCTGTGACCCACTTAGTGGCAGCCATTTGGCAATAGAATTGTACTGTTTTAATGAAAGGGATACATTAGGGAAAGTAAGATGAAGAAGGGTGAAGAAGTAGATGGAGAGAGAGAGAGAGAAAAAGAAAGAGAAGAGGGGAAAGGGAGAGTGAGGAAAGTCATAGAAAAAGACAGACAGATACAGACACAGCGAGAAACAGATTGTAACTGTGTGTCAGAGATGTAATGAGAGAGAGAGAGAAAAACGCTAATGTGTAACAGGGGATTTAACTTTTAAATATGCAGTGCTGTTATCCTAAAATATACCTTTGCCTGCAAGGCTGCTGCAGGTTCATTTCAGCACTTGGAAAAGCTGGTCTGATTTGCATGGTCTCTGAGAGGTTCCCAGCAGGGTCCCTGCCCAGGTATGTCTGTTCCCTTGTAGATGACTACCTCCAGGTGGATAGCTACTTCTGGGCAAAAGGACACCAGGCATCCAACTTTTGAGCTGATGATCCATTAGATTGTTCTGGAATAAGTAAGAAACTAACAAAATAGAACCCAGAGTGAGGAAGTAAAATCCACAGATGAGATAATGAAAAGACAGTGTTTACATGTTTTAGATAACTAGAAAGATTTAGGGAATCCTAGGAAAGAGTGAATAATTAATAATAAGGAATTAGGATCTTTCAGACAGTGAGAGAGACCAGAAGGCTTGAAGGTTGTTCTTTGGTGGAATGTCTCCCTAAGGTCCTCCATGGAAGAGGTCTCACTTGCCAGCCTTTTCAAATTTCACGATGAGACACAGGCTATAATTACTTCTGATATTGCTGCTGAGCTTGTGGGTTGCTGCTTTCAGAAGAGCAGGTGGGCAGTGTACTCTGTGAAGTGCTGATGGTCCATTCTCAAGGGAAACACCTGGAAAATGTTGCGATGGTTTAAGAGCAGAGAGAGAAAAAAAGCTCTTCAGGGATGATATCATCAGACATTCACAGCTGGATATATTTGTATGGGTTCAATATAGGATTTGGGGCTAAATGTCCCCATATACAGCAGAGGGAAGATTGGTGAGTCTGGGAATGGCCCTAAATTCTTCCAACTTCCTAATAATCTCATAGAAATAGGCTATGAGAGATAACAATACAATCTTTGCTTGTTGGTGTTTAATGAAGTTAACCTTGTCATTAAGGCCACGTAACTATGTCAGATGAAGGTTGACATGCGTGGGGCTCCTGCAGAGGAGCTCTTGCAAGACTAAGTGTGTGATCATTTCCTTGTCATCATATATTTGATCCAATCTTTTATTGCCCTTGAGATTTCCTGGCTTTCAGGGTGTGCTGGTCCATGCCTTGTTCAGCAGGTGGAGCTCTGTAACTATGCAGGAAATGACATATCTAGGCCTGAATTTTTTTTTGGAATGAGACTTTTGGAAAGCTGAACACCGTGGACTATGGTGGTGGAATTGCTCTTGTGAGATTGTCTTAGAAGGAAGTGTTTCTTGATGTGTTGCTTCTAATAGTGTGCAACCACAGAAAGAGTTCATGGTAAGCGTTTTCCCTTTTACTATGACTGGTATTCTTTGCAATTATTCCAGGTCAATTAAATTTGATTTGGTGGGGAGAGTGGTGGATTTATTGACATTCTTAGCACACTTGGCACTGGTAATAATTACAATTCACCAAGTGGCCAGTGGGAAATTCACTGTTTAATTTAGAAGCACATGATCATTTCTCTTCATTTGTTCATTAGTTCCTAAGGTTCGAGCTCAATTAAATTCCCAGAACTTTTATCTGTTTACTCATGTTTGCTTTCTCAAAGCAACTTAAAAAATATTTTGCTTTCTTAAAAACATCGCTTTCCTCAAATATGACATGTAAAGTCTGATAAATTGTTTATGATTAGATAAAAATGCCAATAACAATCTTTTCCTTTATTCCTACTGAAATGCTGAAAGTTGTATAAGAAATACATGAAATTCCCAAGTGTCAGTGCCCAGACACCATTCTGGTCATAGAGTTTAATCTCTATTAGTTGGGGAATGAATGGGTGGATGGATGGATGGATGGATGAAGGGAGGAGAAAAAGAAAGTTGAGAAAGATGGATGTACGGCTTGAGGTTGTGATGATCCTTGCTGAAATTTGTCCACAATGAAGGACTGTTATTGATGCTTCCAGAGAAGTATGCAATTATTATTTTTATGGAGCATACTAAGAAAAGCTAGCCAAAAAAAATGTAGTTTCACTTCCATTCACAACTTATAAGATGCCGTAGCAGATTTTGTGTCTAAAGTTTGCAGACTTCTGAAACAATCGGATAATAAATAAATAGTACAGTAGCACTTTCAGTTTGTTCAGCACAGCAGAAACAAGAAAGGAAATTTTAGAACTGGTATAAACTAGTTTTTATGAATTTGAGACTTGCCTGCAGATTATTTGCCAAGAGTTGAGTAAGACTAGAATGATGAAGTGTGGTATGTATTCAGTTCAACAAACAGTAATTGAAATTATTACCTACCACGTGCCAGGAAGTATTCTAGCATTGGCAGATTCAAAGTAAATAAATCCATTTCTGCCTCTGAGGATCCTGCAATCCCCCGGGGAAAGTGACAAATGAACAGATGATTTTGATACATTATGGTAAAGTGATGTGATCACCGCTAGTATCATGGGAAGAGGACTACACTATAATGTTCTTGAAAGCAAAGACTACCTTATTCGTCTTTATTTCTAAGTGTATAGCAGAGTCTCTGGAACCCTGTAGGAGATCAATAAATATTACTGAATGAATGAATGAAACCTTGGGGTTGAACAAAAATTTCTTGAAGGAGATGATTGCTAGAACATCACCAACAATAAGGATAATAATTATGATGACAAATACTCATTTAAAGCTTATTATGTGCAATGTTTAAAATACTAATTCATGTCATCTTCACAATAACTCTCTGACATAGTTGCACCGAGGATAAAACTAAGACACAGATTGGTTAAAATTTTGTTCACGATCGTCCAGCTAATAAGTGATAGAACCAAGATTCAAATCCAGCACCCTCCCAAAATATGGAGGGACAATCTGGGCACATGAAACATTAAGAGCAAAGACAGGGCAGGAAAAATCAGTGTCTGCAGAGATCTACCAAGGAACTTGGGTTTTATGCTGTAGGGGATCAGAAATGACGGCAAAATTTGATCAAAGAAGTGACGTGGTTCGATTTGTATTTTAGCTCGGTCATTCCAGTTGCTGGCTGGAGCGCAGGTGTAAGCCTTGAGGGTAAGATTGGAGGAATGCTGAAAGATAAAGAAAAGTTTACCCTATGAAAGAGGCCTGGGCGAGACAAGGGTTTCAGACACTGGGCAGGACACGTGCAGAGCCTGGGAAATGACAAGGGTACAGCATTTGCAGCCAACTTGAAGTACCCCAATCTGGCTGTAGCATAAATCCCCAGGGTAAAAGTAGATAAGGGCAATGAGAAATGATGTTCAAGAGGTAAGTGGGGACCTGATTGAAGAGTCTGGAATTTATCCTAAAAAAAAAGTGTTAGACGGCTGAAGATTTTAAGTATAGGAGGGAGATAATTATGTACATGTTTTAGGAAGATCCCTCTGTTAGGTGGAAAATAGACCGGAACTAGAAAGACTGTAAGCAGGGAAATGTGTCTGGAAGCCCTCATCGAAATCTAAATGGGAGATGACGGCAATCTGAAACAGGGGTGGTAGGGTCCCCGAGATGGATCATCAAGGAAGGAAGTGGTCGGAGAAAGTAAGAAGCAGAGTCATCGTGGGTCCTGGTTTGGCCAGAAAGGTCTCTATTGCACCAGAGTAATCACTGTTGGTGCTTCCCTTCACTCTCAAGTATGATAAACTTTATGGCTACTTTACTTAGAAGTGGAGGATGTGTCACAGGGTCTTGGTTTGAGCGACAGAATGGATGCCAATCTCCGAGATGGGGAATGAGGGAGAAGGAATAGCTATCCGGGTGAAGCGGTGAGGATGAATTCTGGGCATATTAGGTTTGAGTGCCTGGGGTTAGAGGACAATGGATGTCCCAAACTCATGTGAAATGTTTTGGACAGAGATGTAGCTTTAAGAGTCATTTGCATAAAATTAGTAGTATTCCATCCAATTGGTACCTTTGAGCTGCAGTCACAGATGAGGCAATGCTCCGAGACATTTTGTCTTTAGGACCAGGTGGTTAGTGAACATTTGGAGAAAATCAATTAGTCAGATATTTTCTGCATGCCTGAAATTGAGTGGATGGATGTTTCCAGCATAGAGCTAGTTAGTGGGAAGCTTCTAAGTAGGGCACCCACCTAACTGGTGTAACTGGGATTGCCACTGGTGTCCCAGGATCATGCTACTTAGAGAAGATTGTGAGTCTTGGATCCCATCATGAAGAAGCTTGCTGACCAGTGAGATACAACTAACTATACAACTATTATCTGATTAGTGAGATACAACTAACACACAAGAAACAATTAAAATGATACATTTATTTTAAAATGATACATTTATATATATGCTATGTTGGCAGTGCAAACTAAGGGTGTTTTAGAATTTCCAAACAGGGAGAGAACACTGTGGGCTGGAATAGTGGCAGCCATTTGTTAACTTGGCATTGCATTTTCCTGGGATGTTTTTGGGAACAGGAGTAGAAGGTCTGGAATGAGCAGTTTCTTTGCATGAGTTGTAGAAGCCCTTACACTGCTATACACTGTTTTGTATCAGCTCTGGACAGCTGGGATATCATTTGTGCAACTAATATAGTTGAGGAGATCACATGGAAAGCTTCAGGGAGGTGCTGGACCTTGACATTTAGCAATGGGCACACACAATGGGTGATGAGCTGAACATGAGTCTGGCACACACGAGAAGCATTAAGGAAATTCTAAGTACCTGGAGGTTCATATTGAGCAAGAACAAGAGGCAAGATTTAGAGAGATCCTCTTCTCTGCTGGAGCTCTCTTGCTGCCTTATATAGTGAGCTCCTGCTTATCTTTAAGACCTGTCCAATCGTCACCACCTCCACGAAGGTTTCTGTGATTCCTGTGGGCAGTCACGCAGCCAGTGCTCTCTGAGTGCTTCCAAGGCACTTGCTTATACCTCTTACTATAGCATTGATCATATTTCTTTGAGCTTGTTTACAAGTTTGTTTCCTCCATTAGACTATTAGTTCTTTGGGGACATAAACTACGTCTCTTTTCTGTGCTTCCCCAGCTTCCTAGTGTGGTGTTCAGCCTATAGAAGGATCTTGATTAATGTTAGCAGATAAAAGATTTAAATAATAGATATGGTACGACTTGGCTCTCCTACAAAATTGGTTTACTCACTGAATTCAGAATATGCTCTACCCTCTGCCCTCTGCACATTGATAACCCCTTGACTCGGCTCTTCCCTCCTCTCTTGAAATCCTGTGCATTCTTCCAGGTACTGCTCCAAGCCTACAGCTCTGTGCAGCCTTCCGTGATGTATGCCATCCTGCCTTGGGAGCAATCTTTGGTTCTTCTGATCTCGGAGTCCTACTCTCCTAGACATGAATTCTTCTATCTTATAGCTGAGGAAATGGAAATCTGCCAATATGGGATTGGCATCACTGAGAAGTTGGGCAACACAGCTTCTATGGAATGAGAGCACAGCTCATTGAAGCTAACTTTCTCATTGTCCAGGTAAAGGTGGACACAGCTGGACAATTCAAGTGAGCAACACAGAAATCTCTGCAACAGAAGCTCCCCTTCTCCCTGGGATCTGGTTGTGTTTCAGTATGATTATGCATCAAAAGTATTCCAGCTCAGCCTGACTGCTTTTTGCTTTCTGGGCTCTGCTTTGAGTGCAGGCGGTAAGCCTCTGTCTAAGGGAGACATACTGACATCTTCTTTCTAGATATTGCTGACCTTCTTGCCTAGACTTCTAAGCACAGGCCAATATTAATAACACTTCTTTTTCATTAGCAAGTTCTTAGCAGAGCACTGCATCAGGTAAACCCCAAAAAAAGTGCCAGGACAGAGAGTTCAAATGCTCCAGTGTCTCTGAGTGGCTGTCCTACCTAGTTTAGTAGTTAAACTAAAAGGAATGATCATTGCTTTTGTCCCCTGGGGAGCTTCCACCCGTTTTAAAGTGGGCCAGTAACTCCCTGAGTGAAGAGGAAGCAACCCATATTTAAATCAGTGTCTGCCTGTGTCTGTTTTAGCCATTTTGGCAAACAACTTGAAAAATGAAATCTTTTGGCCTAAACTCAGTTAAATCTCAGATGCAGTTACTGTGCCAAGATAATTCCAATTTAGCATCACCTCACATTATTTAAAGCTGTGACTGAGGAAGTATCCAGAGGGGACACTGAACAGATGTAAAAATATATGGCAAATGGGCAGGGAGAGAAAAGGTAATTCACTGGTTTATCCACTAGTGAATATCTTTTGTGCACTTTGCACCAGATACTATCAGGTGCTAGACATAAACAGATAAATGTGACCTAACCTCTGCTCTTGAGAAGCTCATGGGGATACAAATATTTATAACCAAAATGAGAAGTCCTAAAAATACAAAGTGCTAAGTGCCGTAGGTAGAGGCACTGGTGATGGACCACCTACACTTACAAGGCAGGATTCATCTGAGCTGGAACTTAAAACGCAAGTGAAGTCTGCCTAGGGAGAAGAGGAAAGAGCTTGTGAGAAGACAGAGAGACATGAAAAGGCAGGGAGTATTCTAGAAGCAAAAAGTCATCGTAGGAACTAGTATGTTAGAGAGCTGTCGGGAACATAAGTTGAGGCAGATTCGAAAAGATCTGATAAACCATGATAAGGACTTGAGATTCATCCTGAAAGCACATGGAGTTATCAGTGATATTTAACAGGCAATATCTGGAAAGGAAACGTCAGTATACTCCCCTTGAGACAGAGATTTACTCACTGTGACCACACCCCTTGTTTGCAAAAGAGAATGCTGACCACGATATGGAAGATACTTTGCACGTGGAGACCACGGGCGAGTTTAGGAGGTCATGGTGAATGTCAGGTGAAGGATGCTGGACGTCTGAACGAATGCGGTTGGCAATGGAGAAGGAGAGAAGGGACCATATCCAGAGATATTTTGATGCTAAAATTAACAAGTTCAACTGATTAAATCTAGTTGGAAGGTGAAGAAGGAATCAAGGATGACTCTGATTTCCAACTTGGGTGACTGCGAAGCGACAATGCCAGCAGGTGGAGAAAAGTGAGGGGAGGAAGTGAGTCGGTTTTGAACGTGTCGAGTGTGATGTGTGTACAAAGCATCCAGGTCAGTGGCTCACCAAATGTGACTAACGCCTGGCCTCCCCAGAGAAAACGTGTGGAATGTTTGGCAAACAAGCAAGTTTCAAAATGGCTCCCCAGGTGATCTTGTTTTATTTTATTTTTTTACTTATTATCATTATTATTATTTTTTTTTTTTGGAGACAGGGTCGACAGGGTCTTGCTCTGTCTCCTGGACTAGAGTGCAGTACGTCATCATAGCTCACTGCAGCCTGGAACTCCTGGGCTCAAGTGATGCTCCTGCCTCAGCCTCCCAAGTGGCTGGGACTACAGGCTTGCATCACCACACCTGGCTAATCTTTCTGTTTTTTTGTAGTTGTAGAGATCTCGCTCTTGCTCAGGCTGGTCTCAAACTCCTGGCCTCAAGCAATCCTCCCACCTCTGCTTCCCAGAGTGCTATGATTACAGGTGTGGCCACTGTGCCCAGCCTAATTTTTTTAACAGTCCTAAACCAGAGACAGATCCCCAGGTGCTTTTAATAACATCCTTCCACCTCACCACTTATGGAGGTGGCTTCCAGTGCCTTTAGAATAAAATCAAGTGACTTGCCATAGCCTAAAAGGCCCCATGGGACCTGGCCCCTGCCTGCCTCTTTGACCTCACCTCTGTCAGATCTAACTCAATGTTCCCTGGTCCTCAGTTCCCAGTGTCAAGAGTGAGTACCGGCACCGAGTTGAGCCAATGACGGCATGATCACAAATACAAAGCAATCACACACAAACAGCTTATTACAGAAAAGAAAGAAACGATACAAAGCGACAGTTAAAAAAAGAAAGCTACCCAAAGTGAAAACACATTCCAGAGAGAGGAACGGGTCAGTCTCCACAAGTGGAGAAAGATGTTGAAGATTCGCAGGTGGTTTCCTTTTATTGGCCCGGTCTGGGGAGGGCTTACAGGAGGTGTGGGATGCTACCAAATGATTATCAGGTGTTCTGTGTTTTTCTGCAGTCCCTTCCCCTGATTGGTCCCCTTCTCCGTCTATAAGAACCACTTTCCTGGTCTAAACCCACCACCTGCCGATTTGATCCCTACCTAACACCTTGACTCCTCCATACTCACTCCACTTGTGCCCCACTGGTCTTGTTTCTGTCCCTGAAACACCTGAGAGCTCTTCCTTATCTTAGAATCTTTGCATATGCTATCGCTGCTAACTTTCCAGATCTTTCCTTTTATGACTCCTTTGTGTCATGAGGATCTCAGCTTAAAATGATCTCTTCAGAGACACCTTCTCTGTCTATCCCATCTAAAATAAATTAACCTCGTCAGATCATATCACATGACCCTTTTTATTGGTCATTACAGAACATTTATTATATTAATAAAAAATCATGTTGTTTATAATTTGGGGTGCTTTTGGCGGGGCTGTGTTTTGTTCCTCATCTCCAACCTCCCCATTGATACTCCATGAAAACAGGGTTCCACCTATTATAGCTCTAGTGCCTAGGACAGCTGTTGGGACATAGTAGGTGCTCAATAAATATTTGCTGAAGGATCTAATAAAGAAAGTGAGAGGGGAGGGAGGGAGGAAAAGGGGAAGCAGGCACTATGGGGACCCAGAGCACGGGATCTGCCTCAGACCATGGGAACCAGGGAAGTCATATGTAAGAAGTGGGGTTGGGTTGAGTTGTGAAAAATAAGGAGGTACCAGCTAGGCTGAAAGGATGGACCATTTGAGCTGGAGTGGTCAGAGACGAGGCTGAGAAATGTCCAAGGGCCAAAGGCTGGACCCTTCTAGCAAAGACCACAGAGCACCCCTTAGCAGCTGAAATGTGACCTTTATTCTGGCAGATCTAGTTACTGGCTCCTGTTTCGACAATTTTTTGCAGAATCAACATGACATGCCTCTGCGTTGCCTTTTCTGGTATGTTTCTCATACTGGTTTCTTCTGCTAAATTTCTACCAACTCCAAGCATGCAATTAGAAGAGGTAATCTGAAAAAAGAAAGGAAGTTAAAAAAATAAATCCGTTTTTTCTTTTTTTTGTCATTGCCTCCAGGATCATAGTCTCTACTGAGAGAACAGGCTCTGAGCACTCAGGGATGGTGTCTGTTGTTGGATCGAGCCGCTGCTGTGTGCTGTTTGTATGAGATGTTGGCAAGAACGCCGAGCGATTGCTGTTTTTTCTGGGTCCCCCCAGAAAATGAGATGCCTGTCTCCCCAGGCCACTCCAGACAGCCAGATTCTAAATAAAATAGGGCTGCATCTTCATGCAGACTGCTGTGTACACTGCATTCAACATGTTCATTTCTGCTACTTTTCTTAGGCTGGTTTTAGAACTTGTGTGGTTTTAGAACTTTCCTTACTTGCTTCCCCTTTTCCTCATCTCTTTTGTCTTTTCTATCTGTTTTCCTTTATCTCCACACCAGAAATAAAAAATTCACAAATTTATACTCATCTAGTTGTAAACATGAAGATTAAACAAATAGGCACAAATTTGACAAACTAAAAGTGAGCATTGTTCTTACTCAGCATTTCCCAAAATTCCAGTTATTCCTATATCACTGGGGTAATCTTTTCCATAGGTACATGGCATGGGTACTATCGCTATTTTTCTTTGAATATATTTACTTTTTTAAAAAAATCATATTAAGCATATAAAGTCATGAGTAAAATGCTATATTTATAACTGTCCAAAAGCACATTAAAATAAATAATCAACTAAGACATCTGCACCTGAATGTTTATGGCAGCACAATTCACTATTGCAAGGATGTGGAAACAACCCAAGTGCCTGTCAATCCATGAGTGGATTATTAAAATTTGATATATGTTTACAATGGAATATTACTCAATCATAAGAAATGACAGTGATCTAGAACATGTTATACTTTCTTGGATTAAACTTAAGCCCATTATCCAAAGTGAGGCACCGCCAAGAGCAGAAGAACAGGATCCACTTGTACTCGCCATCAAATTGGTACTAACTGATCAACACTAGGGTGATCACATGGCAGATCTACTTTCTAGGGATTAGGGGGATGGGGGGCAAATCTACAACTAAAGGACACGGGGAG
>CAUYSK010099198.1:0-24982 GCA_963575035.1 Avahi laniger
CCCAAGTGTCCATCAATACATGAGTGGATTAATAAACTGCGGTATACGTATACCATGGAGTACTATTCAGCTTTAAGAAACAATGGTGACATAGCACCTCTTATATACTCCTGGAAAGGGCTGGAACACATTCTACTAAGCGAGGTCTCCCAAGAATGGAAAAACAAACACCACATGTACTCACCATCAAATTGGTATTAACGGATCAACACATAAGTGCATATATAAGAATAACATCTATTAGATATTGGGCAGGGAGGAGGGGGGTGGAGGGAGGAGGGGACGGGTATATGCATACATAAAGAGTGCAATGCGCACCACGCAATGGGATGGACATATTTGAAACTTGGACTGAGGGGGGAAGGGGGGGCAAGGGCAACACACGTAACCTAAATATCTGTACCCCCATATTATGCTGAAATAAAAAAAAAGAAACTAATATATGGGTGCTAGATTTTCTCATTGCTACTGACATGTCATTGTTTAAAGGCCATATCTTCAGACAAACACTGAAAGAATTAGAAACAAGTTATAAGATATTATGGGATTTTCTTCAAAATAACATACTTGGGAAAAGCAGTTGGTAGAGGTAAATACAGAACAAAATTGGTCATAATTATTGAAGCAAATTGGTGGATACCTAGGGTTTATTATACAATTTTATTTACTTTTGTGTATGTTTAAAAAGTTTCTTAAGACAAAATTTTTAAATCAACAAAACAGCACATTGAAAAAACAAAACATAAATAACTCCTAATTTCCTAATTTTCCAGTATTGATCTTTAAGTTGAAAAGTTATTCAAATAGATGTGTAAGTATTTGGCATTGAGTTACAATATTAAAAGTGAAAAAAATACAAAATAGCAAGATTTCACTGTAATTGTAAGTGATTTCATCTAATGTAATTAATTTACTTTCTGATATGAAGGTCCCAAAATTCCTCTTAGTGAGTCAACACAGAGTATATTCAATTGTATTTAATGCTTTGAATTTTCTTTTCTGCGTATCTTAGTTGATGCTTAAATTCTGGATCTTATATAAAACCATTCTAAACTGATCACAATTCATATTCTTCTTCTTCTTTATCTGCATTTGGGACCTGCCCCTCACTACCAAGCAACTACTTTTCTTCATCTTCGCATGCTTTCTTTACTTCTCCTGTGATATATGATATAAACATGTCCTGCCATTTTCAAGTGCCTTATGTGCCATAAGGCACCATGCTCTATGTTTCATCTCAACTTCTCACTCTTACCAACTACAAACTGGCTCACATCCACCCAACTTTCCCTAAAGTGAGAAAGAATCACTCTTTTCTTAATTCTTTTTTAAAAATACCAGGAAAGCATTCTAATTAACTCAGCCCTTGTTAAATGTCTAAATCTGTTGTTAGATGTCAGGGAACAATGCTTGGCAACCCTTTGTAGAACCCAATAGTTTTATTTGTGTTGCTTAGAGCCAAAAGAAAACAATCACATGTCGTAGAAAAAATGAGGTAGAGAAAATTCTAGCAATACCAAAAAAAAAAAAAAAGACTTCTGCTATCTTACTCTGTTCGAGCAACAGTATATTGTGGGTCAATTTATATGTCTAATTTAGTTTTTTAAAACTTTTATTTTATAAAAAAATTATAAAAGCATTATATTTTATTTAATTATATTATCCATTAATAGTAAGTTTGTTCTAAATTTCTATAAACACTTTAGAGTAAAAATATCTCTGGGAATTTAAAATGAAGAGTTATATAAATCCTTGAAATTTTCAGCTGATTTAAGGATACAGTTATCAGTCATTTCCATAATGGTATTAAATGATGTGATTACTAGAAAATGATCACAATTAGATAATATAGTATTTAACAAATGCATATTAAAATAGCTCTTCTTAAGGCAGCCATGTATAAGTAAAATAAACATTTGTTTGACTAACAAACAGTCATTTGTAGAATGTCTTTTCTATATAAAACAATATGCTATCAAACATACTATTATATGTATATAAGGAAAGATTATTGGTCTATAGTTGAGATACATACACAAATAGCAGAAGCTCACTTGCAGTTAACTAGAGTATCCCCAAACACATATCTTCTTCCTGCTATACATTGCACAAACATTATATTTGTTGCCAAATTGAGAAACATGTAAAAATCACTGAGTGTTAATAAGAACATCATACAATTTAATGAGCATGGAGAACAAGTAATGATACAACTACAGAAAATGTTTGTTCTGGGGTCTTCTAGGCTTTACAAGATATGGTAATTCTGAAGTCTATATTTTTATACTCTGTATTTTTATACTCTGCTCTGTTAAGTATATTTTTCCCCACTGGCTTTTTGTAGAGCAGGGCTCTCCTGCATCTGTTTTCTTATTTTTCCCTGAGATTAAATTAAACACATCATATAGGGGAATCACACACACACACACACACACAAAAACTTCATAACTCAAAGGGTCTGAGAAATTAACAGCAAAATTAAGTCTCCCCCAACACACAGCAAAAGCACAGTTCAGTTTGAATGATATTTTTTTCACTATTTTTAACTTTTTTAACATTTCTGTTTATGTGTTGCTTTAAGTACTGAAAATGTAAAACCTATTAGGATATATGTTCTTATTTTATCATGTTTCTTCTTTGGCTTTTACACTGCAGTCCGCAAAGAATCATGCTGCCTGTGAAACAATAACTCGATGAAAACGAATCCATCCAGCCATGGCATATCCCCAAGCATCTGGTTAGGGAAAATAGAACACATAGTCTAAGCATCTCTGCACATCTGTATGAAACATAGTGGAGTTAATTTCATTTGTTTGTTTCCTTTTTACAGTTTAGAAAATGAAAGCTGATGCATTTGAAGCTTACAATAATAATAGCAAATATTCCAAAGGCTTTCATATGCAAAATATTTAATAGCTGAAGACGAATACATTTCTGCTCACTTGCATTACCATTTTTCTTCTTGGGACTTTCGCTTCGTTTTTTAAGAAGTTTGTATTATTAGTGCTTTGACAACTCTTGCATATGATTTCTTTTTCTCGACATCCCGAAAGGCAGACAAACAAAACCCTGGCTCACACTGAAATTGAATTTCATAATTAGTCGTTAGGCTATAGGGCCGTTCTTAGAAGTTTTACATAATAACTGATAAGTCAGCAAACCAAGTCTATTCCATTTTGAAGCATCAGGCTTTTAAATTCTCAGGAAATTGTCTTGGTGATAGCAAACCTGAAGAGTTGTAAGATATAATTGATAAAGCATTTCCCTCAGAAAAAGTAGTATTTTTAATCATCATTATAGCATCAATTGCTATGAGCTCAGTTGCTGATGATCTCTAGTATTTGTGTTCCCTTCTCTTCCAGGGAGTTGAAATAGAGTAACCTTCCCAGCCTCATTTATAATTTTAGATGAGGCCACGAGACCTATTTATGATCAATACAAGGTATGCTGAAATATGCGTGCGATAGAAAAGCAATAGCCCATAAAAAATAATTCTTATGATTTTGTTTTTATCTTTTCCTGTCTCCCAGTCAGAGACAGAAGCACCGGTGAGGGGATTCCGGAGCTCTAGAGAATGACAAAGCTACAAGAAGGAAAGTGCCACAATCCCTAGGGCACAATATATTACTGAGGCAGAAATAAATGTATATATAAAATCTCACTTAGATTTTTGGGTTTGAGAGCAATTATCCTATTGTTACATCATCTTCATGACTACCCTGGCTATTCTTGGCTCCTTAATTTCCATAAAAATTTTAGAATCAGTTGATAAATCATCACACATGTACATGTGTGTGTAAAGACACAGGAAACACCATCTAGAATTAGGATTGCAATTGTATTGAATCTATTTATTGGTTAATGAGAGGATGATTTACAATCTCACAATATCCATGCTTCCAGATAGGTCCACCAGATATCTGTTTATTCCTTTATTAAGTTTTTTTTTATTATTATTTCAGGATATTACTGGGGTAAAAACGTTTTGGTTACATAATTTGCTTTTGTGCAGTTTGAGTCAAAATTGTAAGTGTGCCCATCACCCAGATAGTGTGCATTGTACCTGTTAGGTGTGAATTTACCCTCGCCCCCACCTGCTTGATTTCCACTGAGTTTTACTACCATATGTGCACATAAGTGTTGATTGATTATTTCCAATTTAGTATTGAGTACATGTGGTGTTTGTTTTTTCATTCTTGCAATACTTCACTTAGAAGAATGGTCTCCAGTTCCATCTGGGAAGTTACGAAAGGTATTAATTCCCCATTTTTTTTTTATGGCTGAATGATTATCAGTGGAATACATATACCACATTTTATTAATCCGCTCATGTATTGATGGGTACTTAGGTTTCCACATCTTTGCAATTATGTTGTTATAAACATTCGAGTGCAAGTGTCTTTTTTATAAAATGTCTTTTTTTCCTTTGGGTAAATAACCAGTAGTGGGATTGCTGTATCAAATAGTAGGTCTGCTTTTAGTTCTTTGAGATATCTCCATAATACTTTCCGTAGACTTTGCATTAGTTTGCAGTCCCACCAACAGTGTATAAGTGTTCCCTTCTCTCTGCATTCTTCACATCAGCACCTCTTGTTTTGGTACTTTTTGATATGAGCCATTCTCACTGAGGTTAGGTAATATTTCATTGTGGTTTTGATTTACATTTCGCTGATAATTAGAGACATTGAGCATTTTTTCATATATTTATTGGCCATTAGTCCATCTTCTTTTGAAAAACTTTTGTTCATGTCTTTGTCCACGTTTTAATGGGGTTTTTTTGATGTTCTCTTGCTGATTTGGTTGAATTTTTTGTAGATTCTGGTTATTAGCCCTTTATCAGATGTGTGAAAATGTAAAAAAAAAAAAAGCACCACGTGTACTCCCCATCAGATTGGTATTAACAGATCAACACTTAAGTGCGCATACAGTAATAAAATTCATCGGGTGTAGGGCAGATAGAAGGAGGGAGGAGGGAAAGGGTATATACACACCTAATGGGTGTGGTGTGCACCATCTGGGAGTGGACATGCTCGAAGCTCTGACTGGGATGGGGCAAAGGCAATATATGTAATCTGAATATTTGCACTCTGGTAATATGCTGAAATAAAAAAAAATTGAAGTTTTTGTAGCTTTATAGAAAATGAGACTCATTGTGCATCTTTTCAACTTTTTCTTCAAAATAACATGGTTATGCTAAGTCTTCGAGTTTTGATAAATTGTTGGAATCACCTTGTAATTTTCTGCAAACAAAATCTCCTAAGTTTTGATTGGTATTACATTAAACCCATAGGTCAACTTGAGAAAATGCTGTCTTAACATTGAGTATTTTAATCCATAAATATGATCAATATCTTCGTTTCAGTAGATTTCTTAATATGTTTTTCAATGTAGAGGTCCTTAGTGTTTGATTTTTTGATGTTTTGTAATATTCTTATTTATTAAATTTTATATTTTTAACTAACTAGTTTATAAATGTACAAAACTTGTTTTATATTGATTTTATATCTGGTGACCTTACAAAATTCACTTATTAACTCTAACAGTTTATCAATTATTCATTTTCTACTTCTACATATATTTTATCTGAAAATAATGACAGTGGTTCTTCTTTCTTTTCAATCATTATATTAATTTTTGTTTGTGTGTTTACTTTTTGAGTGAGGGACTTTATTATACCAAAGAGGAAATCCAACACAATATTGAATAGATGTATCCAATAATTACAGTCTCATTCCAGACTATTCCAGTCTCATCAGGAAGAGAACATTCTATATTTCACTATTAAATATTGTCTGCTATAAGCTTTTTTTGTAAATATCCTTTGTTAGAATAAGTAATTATATAACACACTACTCAGTTTTCTGAGATTTTTTGAAAAATCATAAATGAATCTCAACGTTAGCAATATTTTTGAATCAATTGATATCATACACTTTATTCAAATGCTATGTTAACTAATAATGATTGAATTGTGAATATTAAATGAATGTGAATAATTGGAATAAAACTCATTGGTTATTATAAACTATTCTTTTTACATATCACTGGTTCATTAATATTTTATTTAGGGTTTTTCATCTATGGTAACGAGAGCCCTTCAATTTTACTTTATGTAATATCAGGTTACGTTATCAAGATTATCCTATGCTTGTTAAGTAGTTTAAAGTGTTCCTTCTTTTCTCTTATATGAAATTTTTATATAAAGTTGATGTTGTTTGTCACATATTTGTAAGAATTCAGTTGGAAAGAAGCTGGGTTAAAATTTTCTCCTTTATGAAGTTTTTAATTACTGATTAAATTTCATTAATAGGTATAGAGCTCTTAGAACTTTTTACTCATTCTTTGCTCAGTTTTGCTAATCATTTCTTTAGTTCATCTAATCTAAATTTTCAAGTTTAGCAGTATTATATTATTCACAACATATGTTTGATTTTATTTTTCCTTTTTTCAATATGCATAGTTTTAGTAGTCACAACCTTCTTTTTATCTCCCAACATCATTGGTAATTTGTTGTCTCTCAATTTCTCTCTTTATCATTTTTACTGATTGATTGATTGGTTATTGATTACTCTAAAAATTAAAGAATTTAGTAATCTTTCAAAAGATTAATTTTGGGCTTGTCAATTTTTTTTATGTCTTTTTACATTTTATTAATTCTGCCTTTTATTATTTATTTGTTCTATTTTCTCTGAGTGTAGTATGTTGTTCTTTATCTGGGTTCTTCAGATATATACTTATATATTTGACTGTAGCCCCTCTTCTTTTCTAAATATGCATTTAATGCTATATATTTAGCCTTTATTTTACTGTATCCCAGTTTTGATATGTCATCTTTTCATTGTATATAGTTAAAATATTTCCTATCTCCATTACATTTTCATTTTTGTTAAATTGATTATTTAGAAATTTTTATATATGTGGGCATTTTTGTTATCATTAATAAGATAATATCTTGCTTCATTTCATTGTAGCCAGAAAAATTATTTCTGTGAATATATTGCCTAAAACTTGTTGATATTTTGTTTATAACACAAGATGTTTTATTTCAGTAATTGTTCTATATATACTCTATAAAAGCCATCTTTTGTAATTGTTAGATGTATTGTTTTTATGTGGCAATTAAAGAAAATTTGCTCATTGTGCAGCTCAAATATTCTGTATATTTACTAACATTTGGTCGGATTGTTTCATTAATTCCTCAGAGAAATTAGTTTTAAGTTGTCAGTTTTTTAAAAAATATTTTGATTCAATATTATTAGATACATAAATATTTAGGCTTGCTTTATTTTTCTGACAAAGTGGCTATGTTATCATGATGAAATATCTTTTTTTTAAGTCTACTTAATGTTTATTTGATTTATCTTGGTTAATTCTTACAAGACACAAGCCAGAGGAAGAAATGAAGATATGCTAAATAACTTGCCTAAGGTCATACAATGAATAAGTGACAAAGCAAAGACTGACATTATCACAGATTTCTGACTCCAGAATTTATGCTTCTAATTAAACAATGAGTTTCATTGAGCACCAGCATCCACAGTTTTCCCTAAAAGTCCCAAACCATTTTCTAACAATAAGCCAAACAAGCTAAAGTAGAATCAAATAATCAAATTAGGGCAATTGGGATATACATACCCTCAAGTCATTATCATTTCTATGTGTTAGGAACATTCCAATTCCACTCTTAGTTATTTTGAAGTATACCATAACTTATTGTTGACTATAGTCACTTTGTTGTACTATCAAATATTGTTCATTGTATCTAACTATCTAACTTGATTTTTGTATCTATTAACCATCCCCACTTTAATCTTCTCCCAGCAACCATTCTCAGCCTCTGGGAATCATTCTATTCTCTGTCTCCATGAGATTAATTGTTTTAATATTTAGCTCTCACCTGTGTGTGAGAACATGCCAGATTTGTCTTTCTGTGCTTGGCTTATTTCACATAACATAATATTCTCCATTTCCATTCATGTTGGTGCAAATAACAGGATTTCATTCTTTTTCATGGCTGAATAATATTCCGCTGTGTATATGTACCACATTTTCTTTATACATTCATCCATTGAATGAGTGTTTCAAAATCTTGGCTATTGTTAATAGTGCTGCAACAAACATGAGACTACGGATATCTTTTCTATATACTCATCTCCTTTGTTTTAAACATATACCTAGCAATGGGATTACTGGGTCATGTGGTAGTTCTATTTTTAGTTTTTTGAGGAATCTCCATACTGTACTCCATAGTGGTTGTACTAATTTACATTGTACTAGGGTTCCCCTTTCTCCATATCCTGGAAAGCATAGATTATTGTCTGTCTTTTGGATAAAAGTCCTGTTAACTGGGTTGAGATAATATCTCATTGTAGTTTTGATTTGCATTTCCCTGATTACTAATGGTGTTGAGCATTTTTTCACACGCCTTTTGGCCATTTGAATGTATTCTTTTGAAAAATGTCTATTCAGATTTTTTGACCATTTTTTAATCAGATTATTTGATTTTTTCCTATTGAGCTGTTGGAGCCCCTTATATATTCTAATTATTAATCTCTTGACACGTGGGTAGTTTGCAAATATTTTCTCCCATTATGTGGGTTTTCTCTTCACTTTGTCAATTATTTCCTTGGCTGTGCAAAAGCTTTCTATCTTGCTGTGATCCCATTTGTCCAATTTTACTTTGGTTGCCTGTGCTATTGTGATATTACTCAAGAAATAATTGCCCAGACCAATGAACTGGAACTCTTTTTTTTGATGTTTTCTTTTATTAATAATAGTTTAATAGGTTCATATCTTAGATTTAAGTTTTTAATCTATTTTGATTTAATTTTTGTATATGGTGAGAGATAGGGGGCTAGTTTCATTCTTCTGCATGTGAACATCCAGTTTTTTCCAGCACCATTTATTAAAAAGAGACTATCTTTTGACCAATGTATATTCTTGGCACTTATGTCAAAAATGAGTTCACTATAGATGTTTATATTTGGGTTCTGTTTCATTGGTCTATGTTTCTATTTTTATGTCAATACCATGCTATTTGGTTATCACAGCTCTCTAGTATACTTCGAAGTCATTCCTCTTGTTTTTTTTTTTGTTTGTTTGTTTGTTTTTTTGCTCAGGATGCCTTTGGCTATTCTGGGTCCTTTTGTGGTTCCACATAAATTTTAGGATTATTTTTTCTATTTATGTGAGTAATGCGATTAGTATTTTTTTTTCTTTTTTCTTTTTCTCTTTTTTTTTCTCTTTTTTTTTTTATTTCAGCATAATATGGGGGTACAGATGTTTAGGTTACATGTGTTGCCTTTGCCTCCTCTCCCCCCCGCGATTAGTATTTTGATAGAGACTGTAATGAATCTCTAGATTGCTTTGTGTAAAATCACATTTTAACAATATTAATTCTTCCAATCCATGAGCATGGAATATCTTTCCATTTTTATTATGTGTCCTCTTCAATTTCTTTCATCAGTGTTTATAGTTCTCATTGTAGAGATCTTTCATTTCTTTGGTTAAATTTATTCCTAAGGTATTTTATTTTATTTATAGCTATCATAAATGGAATTACACCCTTGCTTTCTTTTTCAGACTGTTGCTGTCAGCATATGCAAATGCTCCTGATTTTTGTATGTTGATTTTGTATCCTGCAACTTTATTGAATCTGTTTATTAGCTCTATATTTTTTTGGTGGAGTCTTCAGTTTGTCAAAATACAAGATCGTATCATATGCAAAAAAGGATAATTTGACTTATTCTTTTCCAATATGGATGCTCTTTCTTTGTCCTGTCTGATTACTCTGGTTAGAATTTCCAATGCTATGTTGAATAACAGTGATGAAAGTGAGCATTCTTGTCTTGTCCTAGGTCTTACAAGAAAGGATTTTCATTTTTCCCTGTTCGAAATAAGTCTACCTGTGCGTTTGTCATATTTGGCTTTTGTTGTATTGCAGTATGTTTCTCTGTGCCCAGTTTTTCGAAAATTTCTATCATGAGAGGTTGCCAAATTTTATCAAATGTTTTTTCAGCATTGGTTAAAACAGTCACATGGATTTTGTTCTTCATTTTGATGATACGATATATCATATTGATTTATTTGCATATGGTGAATCATCCTTGTATCACTGGGATGAATCCCACTTGATTATGGTGAATAATCTTTTCAATGTATTGTTGAATTTAGTTTGCTAGTATTTTGTTCAGGATTTTTATATCTATGTTCACCAGAGATATTGGCCTATAGTTTTCTTTTTTTATTGTGTCTTTACCTGATTTTGGTATAAGGGTTTATTGGCCTCATAGAACGAATATGTGAGTATCCTCTCTGATTTTCTGGAACAGGTTGAGTAGGATTGGTATTAGTTCTTCATTGAATGCTTAGTAGAATTCAGCAGTGAAACCGTCAGGTTCTGGGATTTTCTTTGATCAGGGACTTGTTATTATCACTTCTATCTTTTTACTTGTTATGGTTTATTTCTGTTTTGGATTTCTTCCTGTTTCAATCTTGGTAGGTTGTATATGTCTAGAAATTTATTCATTTCTTCTAGGTTTTTCAATTTATTGGCATATAGTTGCTAATAGTAGTTTCTAATAATCCTTTGAATTTCTGCAGTATGAATTGTAATATCCCTTTTTCATCTCTGATTTTATTTATTTGAGTCTTCTCTCTTTTTTTCTTAGTCTGGTTAAAGATTTGTCAATTTCACTTATCATTTAAAAAAAACTTTTCATTGATCTTTTGTATTTTTTAATTTTAATTTTAATTATTTCTCCTCTGATCTTTATTATTTCCTTTCTTCTACTAATTCTTAGTTTGATTTACTCTTGCTTTTTTTTTTTTTTTTAGTTTGTACAAATACATCATTAGGTTATTTGAAGCTTTTCTACTTTTTTGATATTTGTACTTATTGCTATAAATTTTCCTTTTAGTACTACTTTTACTATATACTACAGTTTTGGTCTATTGTGTTTTCATTTTCATTTGGTTCAAGAAAATTTTTAATTTCCTTCATAATCTCTTCATTGACCCACTGGTCATTCAGCAGCATATTGTTTAATTGTATTGTATAGTTTCCAATGCTTCTCTTGTTATGGATTTCTAGTTTTATTCCATCATGGTCAGAGAAAATACTTTATATGATTTCAACTTTCTAAAAATTTTAAGACTTATTTTGTGGCCTAAATATAGTCTACCCTTGAGGATTATCCATGTGCTGAGGGGAAGAATTTGTATTCTGCAGCCGTTCAATCAAATGTTCTATAAATATCTATTGGGTCCATTTTGTCTATAGTGCAGATTAAGTCTGCCATCACTTTGTTGATTTTCTGTCCAGATGATCTGTCTAATGCTGAAACTAGGATGTTGAAGTTTCCAACTTTTATTGTACTGGGATTTATTTCTCTCTTTAGCTTTAATAATATTTGCTTTATCTATCTAGATGCTCCAGTGTTGGGTGCATATATATTTAGAAATGTTATATTCTCTCACTGAATTGACCTCTTTCTCATTGTATAATGACCTTATCTTTTTTTTACAGTTTTTATCTTGAAATCTATATTATCTGATACACATATAGCTACTCCTGCTCTTTTTTGTTTTCCATTTGCATGAAATATCTTTTTTTCATCCCTTTATTTTCAATCTACTTGTGTCTTTATAGGTGAGGTGGGTTTTTATAGACAGTTGAGTCTTGCTTTTTTATCCATTAGGGCACTCTATGCATTTTCATTGGAGAATTTAGTTGATTCACATTCTATGTAATTATTGATAGGTAAGGACTTCCTCCTACCATGTTATTTTTTGATTTCTGGTTGTTTTGTGTTCCTCTCTTTTTCTTTCTTCCTGTCTTACTTTGTGTAAAAGTGATTTTCTCTGGTAGACTGTTTTAATTTCTTGCTTTTTATTCTTTGTGTATTTTTGTATGTTTTTTTATTTGAGGTTACCATGAGCCTTGCAAAAAAAACATATAGAGAGAGTGTGTGTGTGTGTGTGTATATGTGTGTGTGTGTGTGTGTGTGTGTGTGTGTGTGTGTATAACCAGTTATTTTAAACAGATGACAACTTAACTCTTCTTAGAGGAAAAAAAAAGAATCAGCAAAGAGAAAACTAAAAGAAATTCTAAAATTTAACCCCATCCTTCCCTACTTTTTGACTTTTTTTTGTTTTCATTTAAATCTTCTTATACTATCCATCTCTTAAACATTGCAGTTATTATTTTTGATAGGTTTGTCTTTTAGTCTTCCTATTCAAGATATAAGTAGTTTATACACTTCAACTTCAGTTATAAAGCATTCCCTATTTGTGTACTTACTGTTACTAGTGTGTTTTATATCTTCAGTTGATTTTTCATTACTGCCCTTTGCTTTGAGATTGAAGAACTCCCTTTAGCATTTCTCGCTGGGAAGGTCTAGTGTTTCACCTGAATATTGATGACATTTTCTAGGTTTAAAAATTTCTATGTTGTTAATTTTTTGAATAAACTTTCTACCCCAATCTCTCCCTCTCTCTCTACATAAGGCCGATATTTCTTAGATGTGACCTTTAGAAGATGTCCTTTAGTAGATGTGCTTCATTTTTTTATTTTTTTCTCTTCTGGCTGTGTATTTTCATATAGCTTGTCTTCAAGCTCACTAATTCTTTCTTCTGCTCAATCAATTCTACTGTTGAAAGATACTTTGCATCTTTCAGTTTGTCAATTAAATTTTTCAGATCCAGAATTTTGCTTGAGTTTATTTTATCATTTTAATCTTATGGGCTTAAATTTCTCTGATGGGCTTCTGAATTCCTTCTATGTGTTGTCTTGAAATTAGTTGAGTATCTTCAGAACAGCTATTTGGAATTCTCTGTCTGAAAGGTCATATATCTCTATCATTCTCGGATTGGTCACTGGTGTTTTATTCAGTTCATTTTTAGAGGTCATGTTTTCCTGGATGTTTTTGATCCTTGTGGATCTTCATCAATAACTGGGCATTGAAGAGTCAGTTATCTATTCTGATATTCACATTCTGGGCTTATTTGAATCCATCTTTCTTGAGAAGGCTTTCCAGGTATTCAAAGGGAATTGAATGTTGTGATTTAAGTTTTTGGTCACTTCAATTATATCAGCATGGGGTGGGGGGAGTGCCCCAAGGCCAATAATGCTGTGGCTCTTGAAGAATCCTAGTGGTACTCCCTTAGTGGATTTGGATAAAATGTGAGTGTATTACTTGGATTACCAGGGAAAGTCTCTGACTTTCTTTTCTCACTTTGCCCCCAAATAGAAGGTGTCTCACTCTGCACTGGCCTGTCTGGAGTTGGGGGAGGAGTGATTACTCCCTCCTGGCCACCACAGCTTGGACACTGCTGGGTCACATCTTAACCTAGCCCAGTCTCGCCCAAGGCCTGTGGCAACTTCTACATGGATACCTGTAATGTATATTAAAGATACAATGATTCTTTAGTCAGCAAGTGGTAAATACTGCTTGGACTGCATCCTTCACTTCAAGATAGCAGGTTTCCTTCTGGCGCAGAGTGGATCTAGAAATGCCTTGTAGGAGCTAAGGCCTGGAATCAGGAGCTTCAGGAATCTATTTGGTACTTTATTTTACTATGGTTGAGCTGGTATCCAAGTTCTAAGACGAAATCTTTTGTACTCTTCCCTTTCCTTTCCCCACGTGGAAGAAGACTGTCCCCAAGATGGATGGCCTGGAGTTGGGGTAACGGTGACTCAGACACTCTCTTGTCCATCAGCACTGTTGTCTTACTGGGTCATATGCACTCCAAGTCCAATGGCTCCAAGCCAAGTACAGCAGTTTTAGTGGCATGATTGACTTTCAAATTTATTCTGGGACCCAGGCTACTTTCATCAGCTGGTGGTGGAGCTAGCCAGAACTCTGGTTTCTACCACTAGGTAACATGTGTTCCTTTTCTGGGGTCTCCAATTCAATCTATTCTTCATTACTCAGCTTTCATCTCTCAGATCTTTACTCTCTGCCTGCAGATATATATATATATATATATATAAATTTTTTTTTTTTTTTAGTATTTTTTTCAGTTCCACTAGACTGGTAACAAACTGTCTCTGTTTGTTGTTTCTTTCTAAATATCTGTATTTCACTTAAATATTTGGAAGGTAATTGTTTCTTGGTATAGACTTCTGAGTTGGCAGGGGATCATTTGTTTATTTTATTTGTCTTGGTTTTTTAGATTTTATGAAGTGCTTTAGATGCTGGAGTACTTTTTTCTGCAAACTTATTTATTTATTTTTAAATTGATTTAAATTGTATGCATTTATCATGTACATGATGTTTTAAAATTTATATACATTGTGGAATAGTTAAATCTAGATTATTAACAAATGCATTAGCTTACAAAATTATCCTATAATAAGACACCAAAATATGTAAGAAACTCGAACAACTCAATAACAAAAAAAAAGTAACCCAATTTAAAAATGAACAAAGAACATATATAGACATTTCTCAAATGAAGACATGCAAATGGCCAATAAATGCTCAATAACACTAACAAACAGCGAAATGCAAATCAAAACAACAATGAGATATCTCCTCATTTCTGTTAGAATAGCTAATATCAAAAGGACAAAAGATAACAAGCTTTGTCAAAGATGTGTAGAAAGCAACCTTTGTACACTGTTGGTGGGAATGTAAATTAGAATAGCCATTATGAAACACAGCATGGAGGGTTCTCAAAAAATTAAAAATAAAACAAACATATCATCTGGCATTTATTTTCTTTCATAATTTTGCAGATGTTATTCTATTATCTTTTGGCTTTTGAAAATCAACTATACTATACTTGCTCATTTAAAGATAATATGTGCCCCTCATCTTCAATCCTCTGGTTGATTTTTAAATGTTCTCTGTCTTAAATTTTCCCAGTTCTTCCATGATATACCTAGGCATGACTCATTTTGTATTCTTTATGACTGAAGTTCATAAATCTTAAATCTTTGATTTGTTATTTTTCTTAGCTATGAAAAATTATTGGCTATATTTTCAATTATTACTTGTGCTGCATTCTCATTCTTTTTAGTTGAAACTTTAAGGACACAAATTATATGGTTTTCTGGTTTTATTTTACTATGTCACATAATTCTTATGCTCTTTAGTATATGTACATTCTCTGTGACTTAATTTGGTTGTTTTCTAATTGGCTAATCTCTCTATGTCTAATGTGCTGTCGTAGCAACCTATAAAATTCTTTATTCTTTATCATTTAACAGATTCCAGTTATATAGTCAAATTGCTCATTTTTTTCTTCTGTTTTATTGTATTTGTCATATTTATTTTTAAAGTACCTAATATAAAAGACCAATATCTGTATCTCTTGTAGCTTTCTTTCTATTGTCTACTTTTTTCTCTGCTTTTTAAAATTTATGTGGTACTTTTTTGGAATACCTTATGATTTGTATTAAATTGTGAGCATTGTTAATGGAAAACTATATTAACTATAGCTGATGTCATATGCACCAAAGAAGATTTAATTTGTTTCTGGTAAACAGAATTACATGTTTATGGAGTTGAAAAGAATATGAATTTATAACTCAGAATTTAAATATTCATAGCTTATTTTATTTACTTTGGAAATATCTAGCATGTTTTCTGGCATGGGAGTTTTCTTCTAGTCCCCAATGTCAAAATTAATTATGCTGAAATGCTGGTGATCAGAAACACACAGGCTACACCTTTTGCCTTCACAATGATATACTGGTAGAACTAATGAGGATATAAGATTGATAATCAATTAATTTGTAAAGATTAGATAAGAATTTTAATAGTTAAAGTGGAGAAGGAAGGGGGCAGCAAAAATCATATAGATTTATTAATTGGCCTCAAGCCTACTTCAGAAAAAGAAGTTTTAGTCAACTTGTTCCACATTTTTTAAGCAGACTGAAATCTAGCCACGTTGTCATAGTTCTCTTGGTGTTCAAGAGCAAATGAATTGTCCATGCTCAAATATGTGTTTCTTTGTAAGTCTTAAATAGTATATAGGTTTTAAAGAGGAGCATTAATCTTAATAAGCAAATATTATGCAAATTAATATAAAGTTTCACTTGAACAGTTTAAATCTGTCTCTATATTAATTTCTTTATTGGATGAAGTATTTTAAAACTTATCTAAAGCTAATAGTTTTGCCATTTTACAAAATTTCCTTCCTTTCTCAGTGAGAAAATGACTTTATATTATACTTAAAAAGACAATGGCTCCAAAATACTTGCAAAGCTAAATCCCAAGAGAAGACTGTACAGAAACTGGTCCATTTTCTATATTCGGGTTACATAGCTCAACTACCACCATTTTCAGACATAAAGTTGCCTTGCATTTTGTTTTCTATTAGTTTTTCTCTCACATATATGAAATGATTTAGTTGATGATTTGGAGCAATGCACAGAACCAATCTTGATTTCTTTCTATTTAGTCATAAATGCTTATATTTTATAACTTTGGATTATCATAAACTATTATTAAATGCCTCTCTAATTTTGAAATTCATAACCTAATTTAATGACTAATTTACAATTTGAATTAACTATTCAAGTTATTCACAGTTTCAATCATCAGGTATTCATTAAACACCTACATTTTCTCAAGTGTTCAGATAACATTCTATAAAGTTTTCATTTTGTTATATTAGAACCATTAAGTAATCATAGCAGAGAAAGCCCAACGATATTAAAAGAGATGTGTCTGAGATTTATGAAAATGACAAAATTATTTATTAAAGGAGACACAGCGTAAATGCTGCCATTAGAAATATTTACATTTCATTATTTATTATCTTAAGTATTAAAGTATCACAAGAAACATAATTGCACTGCTTTTCCTCTTTTTTCTCTATCTCCAACCCCTCATGCCATAGAAGTAACCAGATTATTTTGTGTTTCTTGCCTAAAGGTAGTTTGTATTACAAGGCTTAAATCCATGGAAACTATTTTCCTGATTTTTATTTTTCTATATCCTAAATTCACTAAAGCAAACAAACAAACCTTTTATTAAATATCCCCAGGAAGGGATGAAGAAAAGGTCGTGATTTTAAAGGATTTTCCTCATAAGAGGACTAGGTTATAGGTATGGTATTCCTCCCTGCACCAGGCCCCAGGACTTCTTTTCTAGGAGTTCACTGGAGGCAGCTGCAAGGCCAGACAGAAGTGCTCCCAGAGCCTCTGGGTTCTGACCTCCCAGCCTTCACGAAGGTGTGCCTTTCTTGTTCATGGCAGAGAAGAGAGGAGCAGGGCTTCTAAGAAAGAATTTACTTTCCAAATTGCTAAAGATTTAAAAGTGAATGATAAACAATTCCTGCTTAAGGCTCCAAACTGATTCTTTCAGCCTACAGGGTTGTTCCCATAAAATTGTGCCCTTTACTGCTATACCCAAATACAGCTACTCACTGCATGCCATCAAATCTTTGACATGGGAAAATATATCCCCAATTTCAGGCCTTTCCTACCGTACCTACTCCCATCATTCTTACATTTAATCCTACTCATTCCCTCTCCAGGTTGCTTGAGGTTGACAATAAGTTCATTATTCATATTATTAAAATCATCTGAACTATCCTATTCTGCTTCTGAAGATAACCTTGAATCTTTCCTCAGAATTACAAATTTTACCTCTTCCAAGAAACTTCACTGAATTTTCTAAGATGAAATATATGTAGCTAGTTGTGCTTTGTTCTTAATAAGATGGAGCTGATAAAGTAGATTTAATATTATTTTCATTCTATTATTGCTTCTACAACTATGTTGAACTATAATCATTTGCAACTATTTCTTTTTTCCCTGATGAAATGTTCAGAAGGTTCCATAGCTTTCCTGGCCACTTTATTTAAGTTCAGGCAAGATATTTAAAAATAAATAAATAGATCCTCCTCTTCCCAAGGTCATATATTCTACCAAGATTGAGCCATAAAGAAATAGAAAACCTCAACAAACTAATAATAAGTAATGATATTGATCAATAATAAAAAGTCTTCCCACAAAGAAAAGCCCATTACCAGGTGGCTTCACTGCTGAATTCTACCAAACTTTAATAAAAAGAATTAACATCAATTCTTCTCAAACTATTCTGAAAACACTAAAGAGGGGGAAATTTTTACCAACTCATTCTATCAGGACAGCATTGCCCTGATAAAAAACCAGACAAGGAAGACACACACACAAAAACAGGCCAATATCCCTGATAAACATAGATGCAAAAATTCTCAACCAAAGACCAGCAAACGGAATTCAATAGCACGGTAAAAAGATAATATGTCATGATCAAGTGGGATTTATCTTAGGGTTGCAAGTATGGTTCAACATATGCAAATCAATAAATTTGATATGCCAAATCAACAGACTAATTGACAAAAGCCATCTCATTATCTTAATAGATGTATAAAAAGCATTTGATAAAATTTGACATTGCTTCATGATAAAAACTCTCAACAAATTAGGTGTAGAAGGAATATACTAAAAAAATAAAGGCCATATATGACAAACCAATGGCTAACACATTAATGAATGGGGAAAAGCTGAAAGCTTTCCTCTAAGATCAGATACAAAACAAGGATGCCCACTTTCACTTCTCTTATTCAACATAGTATTGAAAGTCCAAGCAAGAGCAATTAGGCAAGAGACAAAAAGGGCATCTAAATTGGAAAAAAGGAAGTAAAATTGTCACTCTATTCAGACAACATGATATTATATATAAAAAAAACCTAAAGATTTCACCCAAAAAACTCTTAGAACTGATAAATTCAGTAAAGTTACAGGATACAAAATCAACATATGAAATTTAGTAGTACTTCACACATGAATTTCTAATTTCCCATCATATCTTTGAATCCCTGCTATAAAAGTAGTCTAGTGATGCTTTCTAGTAGCATAAAGAAAATCTCTTTCTCATGTTCTGAAATACTGTGTTTTAATGATTTCTTCATTCAAGATATTTGTTGCTATGCACTAACAATGAAACAGTGAACAGCCCAAACTTAGCCCTTCCCATCACAGTATTTATAATCTCACAAAAATAAAGTTGCAAATAAAGGTGTTAGCGACTAATTCTATGTAAGCAAATGAAAAATACACTGTTTAGGACATTGACTCCAAAGGCCTCTGTTCAAATTATGCTTCATTATTCTAAAACCCCTTTACAACTCACCATACATTTAAAGATTTATTCGTTTTTTGCCTGAGGCAAAAATAAATATAGAAATAAATTGTGACTATTACCCATAGTTATCACTAATAGCAATATTCATATACATAGTAATCATACAATATAAGACAGAAACATGTTTCTGTGAACCAATAATTTTGGGGTCATTTATTATTGCAGCAAAACCTAGCTGATCTTGACTGTTATACCATGTTATAAAGTGGTGATATTAACCAAGAATTTCATATTCTAAACCCAACATGATTAATAACTCCTTTCAGAAATCCGTCCTTCTCTAAGTCCTGAAAATCCCATACTCTCATAGTATTCTCCCTATATAATGTTGGAATAAATTAGTAGTTTTGAAGAGAATGTAAGACTATTCAGCATCCTAGAATCATGCTAGTCATAAAACATTTAAATACTTTTTGGTTTTAGAAGCTCTTATTAGAATTTGGAAGCTCATTTTAGGATATAAGATATGGATCATTTCTTATGGAGTATTCTCATTGTCATTATTTAAAAACCTAAATACTGTTTTAATTCTGGAATCTCAGTTTGAACTTTAGATATTTAATCATCTTTTAGTTTTTCAAATATATCACATTCAGCTTTATGTGCTATATGCCATTTATGTATGTAGTATATTTTATAGGTTTTTGCCACTTCCTACATACCTCCGGCTCTAATCAATGTTTTTGCCAATTATTTCTAAAATCTCACCTTATTTTTTTTGAAAAAAAATTAGCAGATACCAAGTAATGTCTAACATTTAATTCCCTCATTTATGTAATTGGGGAATATTGGTAATTGGAAATATTATTATTTAATTTCTCCTGGTTATCTTCCAAGGCTTTTTGGTATCTAAAAATCTACATTCTTTTCTTGGTCCTGCCTCCCAACTCTGCCACTTTCGCGTGAATGTAGGTGAGGCATTGCTGTGATCAATGAGCCCAGATACACTATACTTTCTTCAGTTAGACCAATGCATGAACAGTAGAAACTGTAATATGAACAGGTCTTTAATTAAATATTATAAAAGAGCTACCACTTCTTGAGAGTGAGCTACATATCTGACTTTTAGCTAAACTTTACAATGCATTCTTATTTTAGCTTCACAATAATTGCATTTGGTAATATTAATGTGCCATGTTGGATATGAGAAAATGTGGCCCCCAAAGACTGAATAACATGCCCAAAGTCATGTAAAACAGAAATGGGGAGGGAAGCTTAAACCCACTTGCTTCTGGTTTACAACCTGCACTCTTTTTCATTAATTTATGCTGCCTCTCTCTCATAGTACTGACTCCATGTTAACAACAGAGTATGTTCTTTCCTAATAGGCTGTTCAGTTTCTCATTCTAATAGAGTCTTGGATAGATACTCAACTGATCTCTTAGACATCCCCAGGTATATCTGAATTTCAGTGGTTGACAAAATATAGGCTCAACAAAATTTAAATTATAACTAAAAAGTTGTGCAGAATTTAGAGATGCCCTGAAAGTAATTGAAAATAGTCCATGTGTCAGCAAACTGGGGCACAGAGTTGATTGAAGAATATTTTAATAGGGCTAAATCTATTCAGTGAATTTTGGTGATAAATAATTTAAGCACACTGGATCTGCCAGCTTAAAAATATTATTTTTATATAGAATTTTAGATATTCCAAAAACTCCATGTCAGCAAACAATTAAAGACAAAATATATTGCATACTTAACAGCTGAACATAATGAAGAGTTACAAACTATCCCATTTCTTTTGGATCCGTTTTTTAAATGTTGAACATTGCATGAATAAAACCTGATTATATATAGCATATATCTATCTATATATATATTTACATATATATTTCTCAACATACAGATTAACAAAAATATAAAATAATCTATAATAACATAGTATAGATATTTCTATTAGTATATCTGTATTCACATTGATACTATTTAGATAATAGGGTTGAACCTAACCATAGTGTTTTGTAAAATGGTCTTTAAATGCATTCTATTGTGAAATATGACAACCAGAGAAAATTGCATATTTGAAATTGCATATTTGTGAATCAATTCCCCTGTGATTCTCAAATAAGTAAAATAAAATAAAATATTTCAGAAAAATTCACATGCCTCTTTATCAATATAACCTCCTTCATCCTTCCAGGAGTAATCATTAATGCAACATTTATGACTTTTACTTCCTTGTTTTTCTTAATCATTTTATTAGTATCTAAACAAAGTTTGGACTTTGTTCAAATTTAATCACACTGCATCTGTTCTGCTGTTTCTGACTACTCTCTCTCTAAACAGATCTCTCTCTAAGATTCTTCCAGGTTTGTGCTTATTTATGCAATACTTTCATTTTCTTGATTGCATAGCTTTTCATATCAACATCTCATAATTTGTTTACTTATTCTGTGAATATTTGGGTTGTTTCCAGTTTTGATGTTTTACAAACTGCCATTATTATCCTTGTGTATGTTTATGGGTATTCATAAACTTATGTTATGACGGCATATATACCCAAGCATGGAATTGTTGAGTTACAGGGTATGTTTATCTACTGCTTTACTAGATACTGCTTAATCTTTTTATGAGGTAGTTGTTCCAACTTCGTATTTGCACCATATGATAGTTTGTGTTCCATACTTCTACAACATTTGTTCAGATTGTATAATTTATTCAAATCTCTTGGGTGTATTATTTTATCTCATTGTGGTTTTAATCTGCATCTACTTGATTCCTGATGAGGTTAAGAACATTTTCACCTTTCTTAGCCATTTGAGTTCGCTTTCTTATAAAGTGAATTTTTAGATTCTTTAACCATATATATTTTTTTCTTGTTGGTTAATTAATATGTTTTATATTCTGGATATAAAGTATTTGTTTTTTATATGCAGTGCAAATATCTTTATTACCCTATGATTTACTTTTGGGTAGTCTCAGTAGGAAAGGAAAATAGAAATTGCAGCACAAACGTTAAGGTTTATCTTGCCAAAGTATTCTCAAACAAAAGCATAAAGTATTAAAAATATTGACTACATAAAAGTAAAAAATCCTGTCCATATAAAATTCTAAAGAAACAAATAAATAAGCCATAAGAAGGGAAAAGATATTATAAAACATATATCAGATATATACATGATAAAAATAATAAAATTATATATATTTACATATTTACACATAAAATATTACAAATCAGTAAGAAATAAAACACTGAAAGATTGATAAAGACATTACCAGGAATATACATGAAAAATGAGACACAAATAATTTATAAACATGAAATTAAACCTTCAGCCATCAAATATGATGAAAAAAACTCAGAACATAATGTTACTGGTGTTTTTTCCTTCCTGTTACCCTTTCCTCCCAATCCAATCATATGAAGATAAAATGAACCAAAACAAAGAAGAAATCAATTAATTAATCAATCAATTAAAATAGAAAAGAAAAAGTGTGTAAAATATTATAACAGGCTTTTTTGCTTTGGATTTCTTTATCAAAACATCACAAAAGGTAGTTGAAACTTTCCTCCATTATAACAAAAATCTAGCAAGCCAATATTTATCCAGAAGAAAACACCAGATTCTTGATTTACTTAGTAGTATACTATAGATATTCATAGAGTGAGATGGTAGGTTCCAAGCTGATGTATTATCACTCAGTGGATTCTGAAGGTAAGACAATAAAACCCTCACAGTTTCAGCAATACTTTATAGATGTTCAACTGAGTAGTATTAACAACCAGCTGACTGCTGACTCAATTGTGACAGCATGCAAGGTAAATCATGAGATTTCAAATACTGGGAAGATAATTTGGTACAGTGTTTTGAGTTCTGGCATCCCTCAATATATACCAAAGCCAGAAAAATTAGGAGCCCTATCTTTATTCCCAAGCTGGTAAAGCCTAGGGTACCAGCACTGACACTTTTGATATATTATCAAGGACTGTTGAGAATGTTAGGCAGGTGGCAGATACAGGTCAGGAGGGTGGTTTCTAGGGGCAGAGAAGCCAGGGTGGGGGTAGAGGCGGAAGGGACTGCAGGAAAACCCAGCTAACAACCACGAAGAGCAGGAACTTGAGGTTTTGAGGCACACACACCTGTGGAGCTGGCAACTTTTTTATAAGAACACCTGTCAATCATGTACATCAATCTTCTGGTAACAACCCTCACCTCCCATAAGCCCTCCCCTGGACCAGACCAATAAAAGGAAACCACCTGAGAGTCTTCAATGTCTTTCTCCACTCAAGGAGACTGACCCATTCCTCTCTGGAATAATGTACTCTCACTTTATATAGCTCCATTGTTTTAAGTGATAAAAGCCATTGTGTGGAATTGCTTTCTGTCTGTGGTCACTCCATCACAATGGCCCTGCTTGTGAATTTTCCAAGCAAGGAGCCAAAAACCCAGGACAACAGTCCACCAAGAAGCCAGACCTGACAAGAAGGGTCAATGTGTACTACTGACCAATCACTACTGGCAAATATCCAGGAATGCATTCTCCCTCTGATCATCAAATTGGTAGCTGAATCAAGCTATGTTGTACTGATTGACTCCCACACAGGTTGTGCCAATCTTCACAGTATAAATCAAAGAAAAAGGGAAGATGGCAACACTACTATATTTTGATATTGGCATTAGGATCACTATGGGTAGAATATGGACAGCAAAAAAATGAATTACGCATAGTTTGATTATCAGAAAAGAATAATATGCTTGCATTTTGGTTGAACTATCTAGTATAATTGGGTACCACTAATATCATGAAATAATATCAAGTAGGAAAGGATCTGAGGGTATATGTAGAGATTATAAACAAACAATGAATTTAAATCTCCTGGAAAAAAATCAACCAGGATGTTGATGAATCAGAAAATGGAAAGCAGTCTGTGAAAACTGAATCTAACCATAGTACAAATTTATGACATAAATTCACTGAAAAGTGTGGGAGAAAAGAGGAGTAATCTATACAAAATTGTAAAATAGTGTTTTGACTAGATAATGTAAAACTAAAAACATACAAAAAAAATCTGTATTTAAACACAGGATTCTGTTCTCACAAGGGAATGAGTTAGCACTTCTGAAACTATGCACTTACTTTCCTTGAACAAGTAAGTAAATAAATTTCAGATAATGGGAATGATGCTCAATACTATCAGAAAAAGACACTAAAATAAGTAATTTGGGGGGAGTTGCTAGAATAATCCCGTGATACTAAAGTTAAAGATAGTATTTAATATGAACTCATGTTTATTTTAATATTCATACAGATATAGAAATAACTGCAGATATGTGTATACCTGGGTTAGTAATATACATGTATTTCCTAGTTATGTCTTCTCAGGTGATCTAGAAGAAGTGACACCCCAAACAATAGCAATTAGCATACCCAGTGTTCAGATCGTGGTGTTTAAATATCATTCTCCAATAAAAGAAATCAAACCTTATTGCAGAAATGGCTGATTCTAGGTCTCACACAGGAAATCCAAGCTGATCCTGGCCTCTTGTAGGACCAGAAAGTAAGGAAATGCACACATAAAAAGAGGGGCTCTGAGGCTGGGCGTGGTGGCTCACGCCTATAATCCTAGCTCTCTGGGAGGCCGAGGAGGGCGGGTTGTTTGAGCTCAGGAGTTCGAGACCAGCCTGAGCAAAAGCGAGACCCCGTCTCTACTAAAATTAGAAACCAATTAATTGGACAACTAAAAGTATATAGAAAAAATTAGCCGGGCATGGTGGCACATGCCTGTAGTCCCAGCTACTCGGGAGGCTGAGGCAGGAGGATTGCTTGAGCCCAGGAGTTTGAGGTTGCTGTCAGCTAGGCTGATACCACGGCACTCTAGCCCAGGCAACACA
>CAUYSK010099200.1:0-18542 GCA_963575035.1 Avahi laniger
TATTTATTTTTAGTAGTGGCTCAAAGGTTTACATTATACCTATTTAACTTGTCACGTAGGCTTGTCACAGTCAACTTTTAAGTGTTTTAAAACTTACATATAGTGTAAGAAATTTACAACAGTATACTTCAACTTCCCTTCCGTCCTTTGTACTATTATCTTCATACATTTTACTTATGCATATGGGTTAAACCCTATAACACTCTGTTATCTTTTGTATTAAGCAGTTTAAAGAAATTAAAAATGAGAAAAAAGTCTTTTATATCTACCTACATGTTATTCTTTGTGCTCTTTTTTCTGAATTTTTATCTAGAATTATTTTCCTTCTGCTTGAAGAACTTCTCTTAACTTTTCATGCAGTATAAGATTTCCTGATGATGAATCTTCTCAGCTTTTGTTTGCCTGCAAAAGTATCTTTCTCCATTTTGGAAAGAGTTCACTGGGTCTATGATTGTAGATTGACAGTATTTTTTTCTGTCAGCACTTTGGTGATGTTATTGTATTGACTTCTCTAAATGGCTTGATGACAAGTCTATCATTTTTATCTTTGTTCCTCTGTAGCGTAAAGTGTCTTCTTTTATTTGGCTGATTTTAAAGATTTTCTCTTTATCACTGGTTTTTAACAATTTTATTATCATGTTCCTGGTATTGTTTTATTTATGTTTCTTCTGCTTGGGGCTCCTTGAGTTTCTTGGGTCTGTGAGTTTATAGTTTTCTTCAAAGTCAGAAAAATTTGGCTATTACTTCTTCAAATCACTTTTCTATCTTCTCCTTGCCTCCCCTCCTTCTAAGACTCAAATTAAACATATATTGGACTCCTTTATATTTCGCACTTCATTGAACCCTGTTCATTTATCTTCAGTGTTTTTTTCTGTCTGCACTCTCTCATTTGGGATAGTTCCTGTTGCCATGGTATCAAGTTTACTAATGTTTTCTTCTTCAGTATCTAAACTGCTGTTAGTCTCATCCAATGTAGTTTTCATTAGATTTCTAAAATTTTGATTTGTTTTTTATGTCTTCCAGGTTTTTCCTTCTCATACTCATGTTCTCCTTTGCATTCTTGAGCATATTTTTAAGATTTGTAATAGCTATTTTAAGGTCCTTGGCTACTAATTCTATTACCTCTGTCATTTCTGAGTCTGTTTCTATTGATTGATGTTTCTTTTGATTATGAGTTTGGTTATTTCCCCACATCATTAATTTTTGATTGGATGCTGTGTGATGGATTTTGTTATATTCCTTTAAAGAAAGTTAGATTTTATTAGTGTGTGCGGTGAAGTAACTTGCAGATCAGTTTGATCCTTTTCAAGTTTGCTTCTAAGCTTTGTTATGGTGGATTCAGATCAGCCTTTATTCTAGGATTAATCTATCCCACTACTAAAGCACATTCTTTTTAAGGACTCTACCCAGTACTCCATATATTATGAAGTTCTGGTTCTTGGGCATACAAACTTTTCTCAGCCCTGTGTAAACTCTGTTTTTTTTTCCTACCACTTTTCTATAGTTCTTTCCCTGCCTCAGAGGTTTTTCTTGTACATCAGAACTCAGCTGAAGACTACAGAAAATTCCTCTGTAGATATTTGGAACTTCCCTCTATGTAGCTCTCTCTTTTCCACTATTGAGCCCTACAAATTTAGATACCTTGGTCTCCCAAAACTCCAATCTCTGAGATTATTGGGCTCCATTTGGTAGCCTCCTCCCTGGGCTGCTGCTTAAATATTCTTTCCAAGCAGTGATCTGGGGCAATTGTAGGGCTCAAGTCACTTGCCTCAAAACTTTATCTACTTTTTAAATTATTTATGGTGGAAGGCAATTCCACAATAGTTAATTCCTCATAGACAGAAGGGGAAGTCCCATTGCGAGGTGTAAAGAAGTCGAATTAAAGATGATACTATATGTCAGTATTGGTTCTTGCCAAATAGACAGTGTAGTGTATTAGCTTCCTACGGCTGCTGTAACAAAGTGCCACAAACTAGGTGGCTTCAAACACAGAAGTTTATTGTCTCACAGTTCTGGAGGGTTAAAGTGTGTAATCAAGGTATCAGCAGGGCTGTGCTCCCTCTGAAGCGTTTGTGAAAGAATCTGTTCCCTGCCTTTCTTTTAGCTTCTGGTGTTACTGACCATGCTTGGCGTTCCTTGGCTTGCAGAAGCATCACTCCAATCTCTGCCTCCACTGCCCCATGACGTTCTCCCTGTGCCTGTCTCTGTGTCTCTTTTTCTCCTCTGGCAAAGACCTCAGTCAGATTGGATAAAGAGCCCACCCTACTCCAGTATGACTCATTTTAATTAATTATATCTACAAGGACACCATTTCCAAATACTGTCACACTCTGAGGTTCTGGGAAAGACACGAATTTGGGGGGGATACAATTCAACCCAGTACATATAGCAACTGTGAGTTCTCAAAGTTCCTTTGATCCCTGGATAAGGAAATTCTTTATGCTGAAACAAGACTGGTTTCCAATATGCTGCCTGCCTCACTTCCAGGTCGCTCTCCCTGCATCTCTGCAGAGTTCTGACGGACTTTCTGTTTCGATTTCACTATTCTATCCTACCAGCTCAAAAAAATTTTTGAGGCCGGGTGCAGTGTAATCCTAGCACTCTAGGAGGCTGAGGTGGGAGGATTGGTTGAGGTCAGGAGTCCAAGACCAGCCTGAGCAACAGTCCGTCAGAGTTCTGTTATAGTCACACCATGCATCCAAACCTTTATCTTCGCAGATCAGGGACGACCATTTCCTTGTGGTTCCCTGTGCATTCCTATACTGCAGAGCTGGGAGGAAATCCCTTCTGGCATCTCTCTGCATTCCCCTGGTCACCCTCAGTCACAGCTGCTGGTCACCACTCCCTAACCCTGCTAAAATGGCCACTCTCTGAAAGGTCACGTATTTTAGAATCCGGCCTCAGATTATGTTCACAAATATTTTTCTTTTATTTTGTGATGCATTTCCCTAGAAGTGGTTCCATTTCTAGATCAAAGTTCCATGGATGAGAAACAGAATTATGGCATATTCTTCTTGTTGGTAGGGAAGGATGCCCCTGCATGGGGGAAACACCAGTCAAATATAACATTTTCCACAAACATTTCATGTATTGCCTTATAGAGTTATAGCTCAGCTTCTTTAGGATAATAATGATAAAAGATGATCAACCGCACGAATTCCGGCATCTTTGCGAATTCATGTTGAGAATGTGAATGCTGGTTGAGTAGCTACGACACTGAGCTAAGTGATATCCCAACTCTCCAGGCAGGGAGCTGGAGGAAAAAACAAAGATTCTCACTCAAGGTTAGAAATAACTTGGCAGAATCAGGAATAGATTCAGTGAATTACTGCTCCACACTCACCACCAGGCATTTTTTAAAGACCAAGAAATTCATCTGGGTTTCTATTAGGTCCTTGCAGGACCTGACTAGCTTTGTGTTTTGGAAGATTGCCATACCGACAACTATGATTTGCAACCAAGCCTATTTAAAACAAGATCAACAAAACCCCTCTCTTCCCTACAGTGCCCTGTGGTATTTGTGTGTTAATTTTGACTTCTTTGGAATAGCTGTGGTGATGGTGGCTCAGGGGTGAAGCTTTAAGATGCCTCAGCGGGGTCGGTCACAGCAGGCATCTAGCCAAACCTGACACATAAGAAAAATGCGTCCCTTGGGTCAAGCTGTGCCTCTGCAATTTTGGCATCCAGTCTTTTCTTCGACCTAACCACAAACCCCTCACCCTTTCTCCACCCGCCTTCCATGTGCTCACGTGGACGTGCGGTAGAGCCACCGTCCCTTCTGTGTGTGCTCCCTTGTCCACAGACGCATTTGTGGTTTGAGGAGAGCCTGGGCAGCCATGGGGGATTGGAGGTGCCCACGTAAGACTGACACAAGTTGTCTGCTTACTCATCTGTGCTTCCCACTGGACCACGAGCTCCCAAGAGCAGGGGCTGACTTGTACCTGTTTGTATCTTCAGTGCCTAGCACAGTGCCTGGCCCAGGAAAGCCACTGAATTTTCTTCTGAATGGTTAAATGGTACAAGGAAGGCTTCCCTTAAAGAGTATTTTTCTCGCTGACAGTTTGGGGACTTGAAGTTCAGTGATTTGGGAGCTGTTCTTTGAAGTTTCATATCCTTTAAGTTCCCCATTGTCATGTAAGTACATATGCTTGACACTGCTAATATCATTACTCTTACCAGGAACCCACTGTTTCCAGGAAGGTCTAATGGCGCCAAAGAAGTTTACCAAATTGTTCCTTGGGCAGCTCCTAGAGGGGACCTGGGCACACATGGGTGAAAAAAAATGCAAGCAATGCTGTAGGCAGTTAGAACTCAGCTTTTTTTCCCACTGAGGTCCTCAGCTGCCAGCATCATGCTGAAATCCAGAACACTTTGGTTCTAGTCCTGGTTTTGCCCCTAATGAGCTGGTGACCTTAACCTTTCTAGATACCAGTTTTGCCTCATCGACCAAACTCATGTTCTTTAAGACCCTTTTACCCTCAAGGATTGCCTTGAACCTGCTTTGAGTTTTAAGTAATGCACACAAATGGGATTAAGCAAATGGAATTTTAAAAGTTTGAAGTGAAAGAATTTTTTTCAAAAAAAGAAATGAATTTGAAGATCTGATTTTAAAAAGAAGTGAATTTTAAAGGTCTTCTGATTTTTTTCTTATTTTTGAGAAACCAGGATTTCATTTTTTTTTTTTTGAGACAGATTTTTGCTCTGTTCCCTTGGGTAGAATGCAGTGGTGTCATTGTAGTTCACAGAAATCTCAAACCTTGGGCTAGAGTGAACCTCCTGTCTCAGCCTCCCAAGAAGCTGGGACTACAGGCGCTCGCCACCATGCCTGGCTAATTTCAAAATTTTTTGTAGAGACTGGGCCTCACTATGTTGCTCAGGCTGGTCTTGGACTCCTGGCCTCAACCAATCCTCCCACCTCAGCCTCCTAGACTGGTAGGATTACAGGTATGAACCACCGCACCCGGCCTCAAAAATTTTTTTGAGCTGGTAGGATAGAATAGTAAAATCGAAACAGAAAGTATAGAATTGTAATTTATTTGGCTCTTTTCCAAATAAATCTGCCTATGTCAGTCTGCCTATGGATTAAAGTAGGTGAATCAGAGTAGAGTGAGGAACATCATTTTTCCACCTTGACATTGCTGCTGGATGACTTTGGGCAACTTGCTTAACATATAAAAAAAATGGATATCTGGTGAATAAAATATAAAAGTCAAAAGTTTTGAATGCATCAAAAAGTTTTGCGAGATAAGTGCTGTTATCTTATGGGGCCTCCCAAGTAAGTTTTCTTTGCCTGGTGCTGTAATTAGTGTGTAGAAAGTCACCAGTTAATTTTGTAAAATATAAGCCTACACATATATTATTCATCTTCCTAGGTTAACAGCTCCAGCAGCTCTCAACAGCAATGGCACATCTTATTTGAATAGTCAGTTTGGCCTTTGCCTTACATTGAACGTTAAAGTTACAATGCAAAACAATATCCTCCTTAAGATTCAAACTTTCTTCTCATATTTTATGCTTTTCTGTGTAACATTTCTCAAAGACTATCTTTGGATTACTTATACACACAGCTGTTTTATGAGACTATGTTGGAGCTTATGAGTCAGATTACTGTTACCAAAATGTTTGTGAAATCACTTCTTAAGTCATATATTTGCAGCATGTACAACCTGTTTGACAATCAAAACATTATGCCCTTCAGCACTTGGCTGGTCATGATAGTAAGTTTTCCAGTAGGGTGTTCCAGCGTAATATAATTGAGCAGCAGACAGAAGGAGCACAGTATATTATTTTAACATAGAATTCCAAGTGCATTTCTCTTTTTGTAAGATTGAGAAGGACATATGATATTCTGTGATAGACTCAATGTGATCAATTAATAGCATAGAAAAATTCCAGTGCAGCTGGAGCATAACCAAGGCCAGCCATGGCTGCCGTTTAGTGGAGCCAACACGGATGGATGGAAGGAGGGACTGGTCAGAGCACAAGTCACAGCTGTGGCCACTGAAGTGGTGAGCCAGGAGCACTGCCTGTGTGTCTCTCTCACCATCCCGGGCACCCACGGACACCAGCTCTCCTCTGTTTGCTTTTACCCGACTTTCAAGGCTCATCTCCAACGTTACCCCCTCTGTTAAGTCATTATTGACATCTTAAGAGTGGGCTCAGAGACTCCCTTTCCTTGACGCCTTTGAAGCATTTTATTTGCACTTTCTGGTCGCTCAGTTGTCATTTGTTAACTTCTCATTTCCCCCACTTGTCTGGAACGTCCTTGAGGACACGGACTGTGTCTTACTCACCTTGGATTTCTCATGAAGAAGAGGTTTTATCTTGATTAAGATGCAAGTGGTCAAGAGTCAATGTTGTGTGTTATTTTTCAAAGGACATATCCAGACCTGGCCAATGACTTCCTGGGTTGACACTTGAAGGTTTATTTGCTTTAACAGTGAACTACCTTTCACACTAGTACTGGGCACCTACTATTGATAAGCAGTGATGTGCGGGAAATCAAACTTCTATGCAGTCATAGAAGCTTTTTGCTCTCTTGGTCTTAACATCAGGGGCGATAAGGAATGTATAACAAAAAGGTATGACATAAATATGTTCTAAATGCTAGCTGGGTAAAATAGCGAATAAATTCTATAGAAATGTAAACTCAGTCCCCAGCTTACTAAATAGTCTGTCCAGCTCTGAACATGATTGCATCTGTAATAATGCTTATATTCTGATTTAATAAAAAGATGCAACTCGGTGTGCATGTCTGAGTATGTGTCCACATGTTGTAAGTGTTTTTCCAGTGGCCGTAATGTGTCCTATCAACACATTGATTGTCCATCCATGTTCTCACATTTCTCCTTCAGGGGATAAGCAGCATGATGATAGAAGGAATCTTGATAGTTGGCTTGATGTTTAAGCTGCCTGGAGACACAGATGTGCAGCCAGCTGAAGTCCGTTTAGCAATGACGGTATCCTGGGAGTCTGGAGGAGAGATATTTTAACAACTGTGAGATGTAGACACAGCCCAAAAAATGTGGCTGAAATGTGGCTGAGTGGTACGAGCCCAGCTTTCCACCTGACCTCTAAACTTGTGTTCGTCCTTGCGTCCCTACACTCTGCTTTGCACATACTCATGTGAATTCTGCAAGGGTTAGGTAAATCGGTTAGCTTTTAGAAACCCGTGTTTTGAAGTACAAAGCATACATCTCAGATGTGAGTTTAGAACTTGAAGAAAGTTCTCCAATGTTTTCAGCCTCCACTGTCTGCAGCCAACCTCAGGGGAGGAATGATATAAAAGAGAGCTCAAACGAAAGCACAAGACACCTCTTTCCTTTGAAACAAGAGGACTGTAAGTATTCATTTAAAAAGTAAGGATAAAATTCTGTGTCCTTACAGAGAATAATGATCCTTTTATTTTATTTTAAAAAGTTGGGGGAAGGGAATAAAGAGACACCAAAAAACAAAACAAGAATAAAACATATTTCTCTAAGCAGAAAAAACTCCAAAGAAAATTCCATGTTCTTTCATGTCCCAGCCTTTTACCCTCATCTTTAAAACACCACTTAAAAAGAAAGAGGCTGGTGGGTTTCATGCAGAAATCTATTTGCTACAGGGGACAATTTCCCAGATGTGGAAGCGTGGTTTGTGGGGGTTGACATCCAAGTTCGCTTTGTCAGGTCCAGGTAGAACCTCTGATGGACTCCACAGGGCTACTTACTGGGCCATTCCCTGGTATCTGAGAAGTGGGGACACTGTCCCTCCATTGTAAAGGAATCGACAGGTTCAGATGGGGAGCGCAGGTGTGGCCCTTGGCCCTGCTAAAAGGAAAAAATAAATCCGTCTGCAGAATTTAGAGTAAATGAGAGGTTCCCCTCCATGGTGACCTTCTCTCTACCCACCCTCTTGGCTCACATGGATGGCAAGTTATAATTGGACTACAAGGACTAATATATTGTGCAGCCGAGAGGGGGAAGTGCCAAAAGAAAAACTCTGCTGGATCTAGCGTATGTGTCCTGCGTTCATTTCTAGGCCTGTAAACAAACACAGCTGTTGAGTGAAGGAGCCGTCTTCAGAAATGGTGAAAAAACAGCGACGCCCTGCCAGTGAGATCGCAGCGGGGGAGGGTTGTTCCAGGGCTTGGAGGCGCAGCAGGGCTGGACCGTGTGTCTTCTCTGTACTCCAGGATAAGCTGGGCGCGAGAGGCCGTCCTGTGTTTCCAGCTGAGGCCGTGGAGTATTCAGCATGATTAGTGTGGGAAGGCTTTGAGGGAAAAGGAGTCTGAAATTTCATCTGCTTCCCTCAAATTAAACCTTTGTTTAACACACAAGACCTTGGCTGTCTTTTTCTGGAGGTGATGGAAGGGAACATTTATCTCTTTTTCCACTTGTTTTAAAATAATCTGCAACTTGGAGTGAAAGACTGTAGAAACTTGTGGGCCCAGCAGCTTATATGTATGTCGATTATATAAACATGTTGTTTACTGCTAAGATTAAGTCTTGGGCCATACTCCTGTCTCTTTCCTTTCTCTACTGCTCAGACGTACGTTTACAGTGTGATGCCCGTAACGTACAGAGAGCGTGCTGTCACGATGGGCCCGCCCCCATTTGCACGTCAGTTGTTCGTTCTGATGATGTTGCACGGAGGTCGGATTTCTGTGTCACTGTGGCCTCTGGCTTCTGGTTGCCCATCGCCCTCTTACTGTTGGAACCTCAGGTCCTTCAGCCACAGCTGCAGCAGGAGGCCCAAGGGAGACCCGCGGAATGAAACCAAGATGGGATTTACTTTGTGCATGGAGATCTTGTCACCTTGGCAATTGATGGCTTGAGGGTTCCAGGCATGCCTTCATTTATTTTATAGACATTTACTGAATGCAGGTAATGAGTTGACTTCATGGCCGAATCTTCTCCCAGTAGTCAGAGACTTGTGATGGGTTTGACTTTGGGCTCATTCCCCATTGTCTTCCTCCCCTGCTCCCACTTGCAGCCGGACTTTGAATGAGTTGCTGCCCTGGCACAGATCATTCTTTTTTTTTTTTTTTTTTATTTCAGCATATTATGGGAGTACAGATGTTTAGGTTGCGTATGTTGCCCTTGCTCCCCCTCCCTCCTAAGTCCGAGTTTCAAATATGTCCGTCCTTCGGATGGTACGCATTGCACTCTTTGTGTATGCATGTACCCATCCCCTCCCCCCTACCCCCTGCCCAACATCCAATAGATGTTATTCTTACATGTGCACTTATGTGTTCATCAGTTAATACCAATTTGATGGTGAGTACATGTGGTGCTTGTCTGGCACAGACCATTCTTGAGACCTGCAGACCTCAAGTGTCCCGATGATTGGTTTATGCCTTTCCCCCTACGAAGTTAGGTTAGTTGGTTGGCACAGCGATGCTGATGAGCCCAGGGTTATGGGTTTATTCCCCCAAAAGTTTGTTACTTTCCCAGAAATAGGGAAATCTCAATTCATTTGACCACATTCATTACTTTATCTGCTGCTTTAGGACTGTAGGAAGGAAAACATAGTAATATAATGATCTAATAATTGCACCGACTCTCACCATTACAGGTTAAGAAAATAAAAGCCTTCCCCCCAAAACAAAACTTGCTCATCGTTGCTTGGTCCAGTTAGGTTAACTTGCTCCTTGCCCTCAGCTGACATTGACGAGGCTGAGTACGTGCATCGAAAGCACACGTTCACCCCAGCGCATCTCCCAGGGTGATGTGTGACCTGCATTCCTGTTCCTCCATTAGCTTGCCAGCCTGACCTGACCGCCTTTTAGCACGTGCTGGTCAACAGCAAGCATGTTTCCTATGGCTGCTGGAACAAATTACCACAGACTTAGTGGTTTAAGACAACCCAAATTAGTTCTCTTACAGTTCTGTAGAGCAGGGGTCCAACACAAGTGTCACCAGGTTCAAATCAAGGTGCCAACAGGGCTGTAATTCTTCTGGAGGCTCTGGGCGAGAAGCCATGTCCTTACTTTATTTAGCTTCTAGTGGCCACCTGCATCCCTTAGCTCACAGCCCCTTCCTCCAAGTTTAAATCTCTCTGACTCTCACCCCCACATCTATCATCACGTGTCCTTCTTCTGACTCTCCTGTCTCCCTTTTTCCCTGACAAGGGCCATTGTAATTGCTTTGGGCCCAGCTGGATCATCTAGGATTAACTTTCCATCTCAAAATCCTTAACTTGGCCGGGTGTGTGAGGCCAGGAGTTCAAGACCAGCCTGGCAACATAGCGAGATGCCCCCATCTCTACAAAAAAAAAAAAAAAATTAGCCAGGCACAGTGGTGCAGCACCTATAGCTCCATATACTTGAAAGGCTAAGGCAGGAGGATTGCTTGAGCCCAGAAGTTCGAGGCTGCAGTGAGCTGTGATCGCACCATTGCACTCTAGTCTGGGCAATAGAGTGAGACCCCATTTCTAAAAAAAAATAAATAACCTCAACAAATCCTTAACTTCATTGTACCTGTAAAGTCCCTTTGCCACATAAGGGAACATATTCACAGGTTCCAGGAATTAGGATGAGGAAACCAGTTTGGGGGGAGGTGGCATTCTGTCTGTCACAATAAACTTGATATCTTTACAGTGACTCACAATTTTTAAGTTCTTTCTGCATTTAGCGTGTGCATCTATTTTTTTTTTTTTAGTTGATGAAAGGAAGATCCTATAGAGAATTTTGAGTATTGTATCTTTTTCATTGTTGTTGTTTTTGTTTTTTTTATTTCAGCATATTATGGGGGTACAAATGTTTAGTTTATGTATGTTACACTTACCCTCCAAGTCAGAGCTTCAAGCGTGTCCATCCCCCAGATGGTGCGCATTGCACTCATTATGCATGCATGTGCCCGTCCCCTCCTCTCCCCTCCCACCTGCCCCACCCCCAATAAATGTTATTTTTTATTTATTTATTTTTTTAGACAGAGTCTCACTGTGTTGCCTGGGCTAGAGTGCTGTGGCGTCATCTTAGCTCACAGCAACCTCAAACTCCTGGGCTCAAGCGATCCTCCTGCCTCAGCCTCCCGAGTAGCTGGGACTACAGGCATGCGTCACCATGCCTAGTTAGTTTTTTCTATATATTTTTAGTTGTCCAATTAATTTCTTTCTATTTTGAGTAGAGACGGGGGTCTTGCTCTTGCTCAGGCTGGTTTCGAACTCCTGAGCTCAAACAATCTGCCCGCCTTGGACTCCCGGAGAGCTAGGATTACAGGCGTGAGCCACCACGGCCGCCCTAATATTTGGAATTCTTTATCTGGCGTTACAAGGAATTCTTTCTGATTGGGGTCCGTTGGTGATGTCATATTTCCTTGCTCTTTCATGTTACCTGTCCTTCCATTGACATCTGTGCATCTGATTTATTAGTCGCTTGTTCTGATTCTTTGAAATTGCTTTTGAAGGGTAAAATTTTTTCCTGAAGGTGTATATATATTATTGGTTGAGTAGGTCACTTTGGCTTTGATTTTTGGTGCCTGCGGTAGTGTGGTCTCTGTATGATTTCTTGGGCAGTACACATGGCCAGTGGTATCTGATTTTTGTAATGGCTTAAGGAACAGTTACTAGTTGGTGTGGTGAAGTTTCCTGGGAACTCAAATGGCAGCGGAGCCAGTGTTTAGGGCCAGTGGTGGCAACAGTTGGCTGAGTGTGCCTGATTTTAGTTACCAGAGCAGCTTACACTGGCAGCTATGTTAGTGTATCTGGGGCGGGGGGGGGGCAATTCTTGGGCTTTTAGGTGGCTTGCTTGGAAGCGGGGAGTTGGAGCAGAGGGTCAGGTGTGTGGGCAGGCTCTCAGGCCCGGAGCAGCTGGTGTGATGTGGGAGGCGACAGTAGCGGTGCTGGAGCTGCTCACTAGGACCCAGTGGTCCATGTCGGTGTTAGTGGTAGTTGCAGTGGGTTGGGCAGGCTAGTCCCAGTGGGTATTGTCCTAAGTGTGCTTAGGAGAGCTTGGGCTCCCCTCTCCCTCACTGGCCAGGTAATAGCTACATTCATGTCACGTTGAGCTCAGCCTGAGGACAGGGCATGGCACAGCATTAAGCTTTCAAAATGGTGCTGGCTGTGGAGGTGTGATCAAAGTGGGTGCAGCCCATTTCAGGCAAGAAACTCTGAGGAGTGCTATGGGCTCAGGTCTTAGTCACACAGGAGCCTGTGGCAGGGCCATGGAAATTGTCCTAGGTGTGTGTAGGGCAGTTTGGTCCCCCCCCCCCCAGCTGGGCAGGGCTGCTTCGGCCCAAACTTGGCCTGAGGGCCTGTGACCAGAGAGGGTGGCGCTCCCTCCAGGGAAATAGCATGGGTGAAATGCTGGGGGGAGTGTTGTCACTCACCCCAGGGCGATGGGAATTGTCCTGGGAAGTACACGGGGCTGTGGCTGTGCCAGCCTGAACTCAGCCTGAGGGTGGGGTGCTCCCCAGCCTTGAACTTCCAAAGTGGCAACCTGAGCCTGTCCCCAGAAAGGGCGGGACCCTTTCCAGCAGGCTGGGCTGGCAGGAAACGTTGGGAGTTCAGTTTGCATGAGAGTTGGTCCCACAGCAGCTAGCTGCAGGCAGTGGGCACCGTCCCAGAGGACACAGGAAAGCCTGCTTTCCTGCCCTCCCCAGCCAGATGGGGGCTGCAGCCCCAACTCAGCCTGAGAGCAGGGCACAGTCCAGTGTCAAATTCTCAAAAGGGCACCTTGGACTTGTGACCAGAAAGGCTGGGGCCCCACCCACACAGGCAGCATGGACAGGAGACTGGAAAGTGCTGTCTGCTCACGCCCCAGTCTCAAAAGCAGCCCGTGGGAGGATGGCAGGGGCCTTCCGAGGGGTGCACGAGAGTGACTGGGCTCCTCTGTCCCTCCTCAGAGCTGAGCAATGGCTGCAGGCATGCCCATGATGTCCTGATGTCTGGGCTCTCAGGATGGCGCCTGGCTCAAACTGCTCTGGGACCTGTGGGATTCCACGTGGGTCCCCTTGTTGGAGCAGCGGTCTCTGCAGTCTCCTCCGGCTCCCTGTGTTAGGCCCAAGACCCACTTCCGGTGGTTCCTGTTGCTTCCCTGGTGAATCCTAGACAATCTGTTCAGTTTGTGAAATTCTGCCGGCTGTTCTGGCTCCTCTGTGTTGGTGTTAGTGGTAGCTGCAGTGGATCGGGCAGGCTATTCTTCTAGACAATCTGTCCAGTATGTGAGAATCCGCCTGCTATTCCGGTTCCTCGTGGAGGAGGCACGTACTACCTCTGTCTCATTGGCATCTTGATCCTGTCCCCCATATAGGTTATTACAGACCTTCTGATCTTAGATGCTTAATGAGAAGGTGGAATCAATTTAAGTCATACATCTCATCACCTACTCTGTGCCACCACTGTCTTGGCATTGCATAGGAGAAGCAGATGTGCCTGGCACTTTGTTTTTGCTCAGTAAACAATCATTGAACAAGTGAATGAATGAATGCTGTACAGCTGCTAATCCTAAGTGGTTCATAGTTTAACAGGGAGGTCAGGTGAGGTCACAGTAGTATAGGGAAGATGCAAATAGAGTTCCCTGAGGCAAGGGGGCAGTTCTGGTTGGGGGAGGAGGAAAGGGTTCACGGAGAAGGTGACACTTTATGTGAAACTTGAAGGAAGAGGATTGTGAAGGGGTGGAAGGGAAAGATGTTCTATGTGGGATTAAGTTTTTATGGAGCACAAGCAAAGGTGGGAGAGGATTGAGTATTCTTGAGGAGCAATGAAGATATTCCATTGAGACTGGATGCATTAGTCCATTTTGCATTTCTATAAAGGACTACCTGAGACTGGGTAATTTATAAAGAAAAGAGATTATTTGGCTCATGGTTCTGTGGCTATACGAGAAGCGTGGCGCCAGCAAGTGCTTCTGGTGCAGGCCTCAGGGAACTTCCAATCAAGGTGGAAGGTAAAGGGGGAGCAGGTGTGTTACATGACGAGAGCAGGAGCAAGAGAGGGATGAGGGCTGCCAGACTCCTTTAAACAGCCAGCTCTCACGTGAACTAGCAGAGCAAGAACTCACTCATGGTCTCAGGGAGGGCACCCGGCCATTCATTGGGGATCCGTCCCGTGACCCAGACACCTCCCACCAGGCCCCACTTCCAACACTGGGGATCCGATTTCGGCATGAAATTTGGAAGGACCAAACATCCAAACTATATCACTGGGTTATGGCAGTTTCTGTGAGGGTGAGATGGTGTTTAAGGCTAGAAAAAGGAGATTGAGGCCTTATAATGGGGCCTCCAATGTGTGGTAGCCACTCAGATGTTTTGAAGAGGGTACCAGTTGTACCTTTTTACAGAAAAACAATATGGCGGAGGTGTGAAGGATGGATTGAAGGGGGAGAAACGGCCAAGAGGGGTGGTTGTGGCCTTGTGTAGCAGCAGCAGTGAACAGTAGTGAGCACCTGGTTACTGGGAGCGTGTGGAGGAGACAAAAGGAGGAGGTGCTGCAGCAGCGAATGAGACAAGCTTGGCAGAGGGTCGGAGGTGGGGCGGGAGGACAAGGTGAGCCAGGTTGCAAACTTGATGGCCCAAAGGAGTGAACATAAACGCCAGCTTGGTGTCATGAGTTGAGTGGCAGTTATTCCATTTCTGAGGGCATTAAACAAGTGGCATATGATAAAAGGCGCTGACTTTTTCTGTTTGAAGGTTACGCTTTTGTTTTCAAGGAGAAAGCAGTTGTATTTAAATTCTGAACAGGTTGCTAGAATCCATCATGTCCAAGCAGAGAGCTACCTGGTGTACAGCATCATGAGCAGTGGCGAGATCGAGTGCAGCAACACCTTGGAGGACGAGCTGGACCAGGCCCTGCCCAGCCAGGCCTTCATTTACCGTCCCGTCAGACAGCGTGTCTACTCGCTCCTGCTGGGGGGCTGTAAAGGTAAGAACCGGTCGGTCTCTCTTTGTTGTGGTTCTGTTTGGAGTTGAATTCTGAGAAACTGGCCAGATGAAGTAGAATACATTCTTTCAGGACATGGAGACAATTAAATAGGATTTTGTTTCTCTGTCAAATGTATAATTGTGAATACCACTGACATCTGTAACAATTTAAGTATAAAAGCCATGGGACATATATATTTAATTAGCAAGCAGTTGATCAGCATTCATTAAAAAAAGAAACCCTTGTTCTATAAAGTGTCATATTTTATGCCTTAAAAGGATTTGTGTTTTTTAAAGAATGTGAAAACTCTTTCTTCCTGTAGGAGTGTAGGTTATGCTTATTATTAGAAGACAGTGTCTACTTAGTCTTCCCTCAAAATGTGATTTTCATAAAATAATTTTAAACAATCTAGTACATTATTTATAATATAAACACAGTTTTTCTTTATGTTTTTCCCATCTGTGTTTCCATTGTGTACTTAGCAACAAGAGTATGGAGGAGACCCTCAGTGAGCAGAGCAGTCAGACTGAGAGGACGTTAACACTGCGTGCGGAGTCAGGCAGGGCCTGTTGCTCACCGCTGGGAATGGCTGGGGACACTCAGGAGGTGGAGGAGCGTTTGGTGTCAGAGACCAGCGATGCTTCGAGCATTGAGTTACCTCTTCTGTAAAGCTTTGCTCACCTCAGACAGAGGCAGCCCTTAGGTGCTTTATAGTCAGATTTGAGAGTGTTTGATAAGAAACTCCGCCTGTTCCGCTGGTCAGACAGAGGCAGGAGTAGATGCTGGCGAAAGGCTGTCTGTGGCCCATTTGCCTAAACGTCATTTCCAAACATGCCGACGTTCTTATTAACATTACTCTATTATTCTAGAAAGTATATGTTTACATAATCTGAAAGTGGTGATAGAATCGTTACTACTTTGGGGGCCTAGGGTAGTGGGGTTCTTTGAATCTGATTTTCATGAGTTCCCTGTAGCGACACCCAGTGTGCACTGCCTTCTCCCCTGTGACCTAAGGAGGACGTGAGAAAGATGTCTAAGCTGATTTAAAAACAGAAATAAAAGAAACTACATAATAAACTCTGGGGCCAAATATTGTTTAAGTAATTTTTTAAAATTTCTTATTTGGCTCTCTGCCTATATTCTTTCTTAACATGGATGATTACACATTGGCTTTAATGATAAAAAAGATATCTTCCTCTGAAAAAATGTTTAAATTACAGAATAATATTAACTCGGAATTGTTTTCAGACTGCTTCAATAAATGAGAGTAAATTGTAGAAGCTTCGCTGACTTAAATTTCATACTTCGTTAATGTAATTTATTTATAGCCATACAGATAACATCATTAGATAGCCACATAAACAGGAAAAACTACTTAGATGGAACTTGTCTTCACAATTGATCTTTAGTTCCTCTTTTTCCCTCAATTTTTTGTCATTCTACATGAAGTTACATTATTAGGATATGAAAATAAAATGCTGCTATTGCTGATTTATTTATGATGATAATAATGAAGTATATTCCATGTTATTTGCTTGCCTTTATTATTCCATGTGTACTTGAAAATGGTGTATATGCTACAGTTAGGTGTTCTATAAATATCAGTAGTGTTAATGGATTTGTTCAAGTCTTTTACTGATTTTCTGTCTACTTGTTCTTAGTTCCGAGAGTGTTAAAATCTCCCCATATTACTGTGGTTTTGTCTGTTTATTCTTTCAGTTCTGTCATTTTTTGCTGAAGATACTTTGAAGCTCTGTTGTTAGGTACATATACATTGAAGATGGTTAGGTTTCTTAATGAAGTGACCCTTTTCACATGAGATTTCTCATTTTTCAGTCTGATAATATTCCTTGTCCTAAAGTTGACTTTCTCTTGTGTTAATATCTGCACTCCAGTTTTCTCAGGGTTCGTGATTGCATGGTATATCTTTTTTCTATCCTTCTATACTTTGTCTTTACGTTTTAAGTGCTTCTCTTTTACATAACATATCCAGTCTAACAATCTCTTTTAATTGGTGTGTTTAGACTATTTACATTTAATGTAATTATTGACATAATTGGATTTTAGTATTCCGTTTTGCTCTTTGCTCTGTTTTTTCCCCTTATTTTCTCCTCTTCCTGACTTCTTTTGGATTAATTGAATAATTTTTAGTATTTTGTTTTATGGCCTCATTTGGATGATTAGATTTACCTTTTTTTTTTTAAGGGAGCAGTTGGTCTAGGGTTTACAGTATATATTTTTAAAATCACAATTTACCTTCAAATAATATGCCATGTTGTATTTAATGTACAAATCTTTGAACAATGCCTTCATTCTCTCCATTTTTGCTATTGTTTTATGTCTTCAGACTTTTTAATTTGAAATAATTACAGACTCACAGGGAGTTACAAAAATAATGCATAGATTTCCATGTACCCTTCACCCATCTGTAACACCCATCTTCTGTAACTGTCATACAGTATCAAAGCCAGAAAATAAACATTGGTATGCTAATGTTAACTAGGCTACAGACCTTATTCATTTTACCATTCTTTGCGTGCACACGCGTGTGTAGATCTGTGTAGTTTTAGCCCATGCAGAGGATCTTGTAACTACCGCAGTCGATTGCAGAGCCGGCCATCCCCACGCAGGAACCCCTCGCACTGCCCCTTTGTTCTCATCTCTTTCTTCCCCCAGTCCCTGTCCTCTGGCAACCACTAATCTCCTCTGCATCTCTGTTTTTGCTAATTTTGAGAATGTTACAGAAATGTAAGCATATAATATGTAACCTTTAGAGATTATGCATATATTATGCATATATCTTAAGCCCTATAATATATTTTTTAAAAATATTTAAACTAGGGATTGGCAAACTTTTTCTGTGAAGGGCCAAATGATAAATATTGTGGGTTTCAAGGGCCCCCCACGGTCTCTGTAACAACCACTCAACCCTACTGTCCTAGTACTAGAACAGCCATAGGCATTGTGCAAACTAATGAGTGTGGCTGGGTGGCAGTAAACCTCTGTTTAACTTTCACATGCGGCAAAATTGAATTTTATGTGGTATAATTTTCCCGAGTCACAAAATATGCTTTGGATTTTTTTAACCATTTACAAATATGAAAGCATTATTGGCTTTCAGGCTGTGTAAAAACAAGCAGGCCAGATTTGGCCTGTTGGCTGTAGTTTGCCAGCTTACTACTTTAAACAGTTATCTTTTTCAGAAATTAATAAATGATAAAAGTCTTTGTTATAAATTTTTTTGTTTTTATTTTTTATTTTTGGAGACAGAATCTTGCTCTGTCACCCAGGCTGGAGCACAATGGTGTGATAACAGCTCAGTATAGCATCGAATTCCTGGGCTCAAGCGATCCTCCCGCCTTGGCCTCCCAAATTGCTGGGATTGTAGGTGTGAGCCACCATACCTGTCCGATAAAAAGTCCTATGTATACCATTTCCTGTGCTGTTTATTCTTTTATTTATTTATTTTTTTGAGACAGAGTCTCACTCCGTTGCCCGGGCTAGAGTGCCATGGCATCAGCCTAGCTCACAGCAACCTCCAACTCATAGGCCCAAGCGATCCTCCCGCTTCAGACTCCCGAGTAGCTGGGACTACAGATGTGCGCCACCATGCCTGGCTAATTTTTTCTATGTATATATTTTTAGTTGTCCAGCTAATTTCTTTCTATTTTTAGTAGAAACGAGGTCTGACTCTTGCTCAG
>CAUYSK010099204.1:0-15919 GCA_963575035.1 Avahi laniger
GGTGCCCAGGACCAGGGGCAGCTCACAGAAGTGCTCGAAGTCCAGGAAGTAGAGTGGCAGGTAGAGAGAGGGCGACACGCTGTAGCCGCACTGCACCTGTACGCCGGCGGCATACCCGGCATCGCGAGTGTCCACTGGAAGAGCCAGAGCACGTAGTAGGCGCCGGTGCCCAGCCACACCAGCGCCGCCATGCGCTTGGCCCGCGCCACTGTGCACGGCGCCGCGCAGAGGAGTCGATGCCGATGTACTGCAAGTGGTGATGCCCAGGCAGCCTGTGTGACCAAAGACCCAAACTCGGACGGACGCCGCCTCAGCCATAGTGGGTCCCCGGCTGCTAGGAGCATCAGCAGGTCCGCAGCAGCCAGGCTCACCAGGTAACAGTTGGTGGTTGTGACCATGTGGCGGACCCGGACCACCATCAGGACCAGCATGGCTTTGCCCACCACGCCCACGGCGCACACGAGCGGCACCAGCGTCAAAGTCACCCCCTGCACAGCCAGCGGAGGCTGAGGCACGGTGCCCAAGCCAGACGCGTTCGCGCGCTCAGGGGACCCGGTGGGGTTTTCCGTGCGTCCCTGCCAGCGCTGCACCTTAAGGCAGCGACGAGTAGGCGAATTGCTCTGGGCTGCAAATGTGCGCTCGGGGCCTGTGGGAACGCTCTCCGTGCCTGGAGCTGGGGGTCCCGCACCTGTCTCTGGCTGAACTGGTTTTTCCAGTCGCTGCAGGGTCTTGCCCCCGCTGCGTGCGACTCTGGAGACTCGGAAGAACCAGGAGCTGGAGCAAATAGACGCGTGCTGCTCAGCTTCCAAGACAGCTTGTAGCCGGAGCCGGCGCGATTGCTCCGGGGTGGGTTTCACTGCAGGGGGTCCTTTGCACAGTCGGCTTGCGCTCTAGCAGGGAGCTGGGACCCGGGCCCGCCCGGGTCTCACCTCCGCTCCGCACGTGCCCGGAGCTCCGAGGACTCGGGGACTGGGGTGGCGGGTAAAGAAAGCGGCTGCGTGGAGTCCGATCTCCGCCTCCGGGAGCCTTTCTCTTCGCTCCTCTTTCCGCTGCCACTTCTGGCTGCTCCTGTGCCGGAGTGAGCATGTTTTCTCCACTGATACCACTAACCCTGGTGGCCTCCGCCAGCACAGTCCTTCCCCACCAGCTCCTGGCACCGCATCTTGCGCACCCGGGGTGCGGGGAGGAATGTCCACTGCTAAAGGGAGCGGTGGTACCTGGCGCCCAGCTCGCGCGCCTTTCCCTGGGCTTTCCTCGCTCCCTTCTTTCTCTCTTCTACAGGGGACAGCTCCACTGGGCAACGGGGAGGAGTCGGCGACTCGCTGGTTCCCCACGGAATCCAGAAACCTCAGCCCCGCCGTTGACAAATGAGCAACCCAGGTCCAGAGCTGCGGAAAAGGGATTTGCCCCTCTGGACTCGGATTGGTCCTGTCCCCTTGTCACCTTTGACTCTCTCCTGCTTACGTTTCCCAGTTTTGTTTTCTTTCTCCTGAAGAGGATTTGTAAGCTTGCTTGAAGCTGTGTCCTACATCCCCACAGGGATCTCCTCCCATCTCCAAGCCCGTGCCACTCACAGGAACCAGCTAGGGATCTTTCATTCCGTGACAGCACACACAAAAAGTGCTTACTGGCGGTTGGATGAATGAATGGATGAGCGTGTTTCTTCGCTCCAGGAAGCTTCCTGAAGGTGGGACCCACGCTAAGCCTCACAAAGACATAGAGGGTGGTTCCCACGGAGCCTAGCTCCCCATTGCACATCGCAGATGCTGCTGACCATCCATTAATGATTTCTTTGTCTTTGAAATGCGTATTATGATAATAGCACTCACCCCAGAGTGTCCTTGGGGAGCTTACATGAGTGGTGTGATTAATAGAATCCATGTAAAATGCTTAGCCCTGTGTCTGCCTGTGGCATGTTAGTGCTTACAGTTATTGTGATATATATTCCTTTCTCCCCACTCCTTAATGTCTGAGCACAGTCTGAACCCCAGACTCTTGGCCTACACATCCTGGAAATGGACAGGAAATGAATGAGAGGGTCTTAGCAAGGGAATATTAGGGGGGCACCAACGGGGATCTGGGATACACTCCATTGTCAATCTTTATAGCAAATGACAGCTACCGTGTATGAAGAATGTATTATTACCTGGTGATGGTCTGTGTGCTTTGCATGAGTTAATTCATTTTATGAATTCCCCAACACTCTATGGGGAAAGCATTATTGGTATCTCCATTTTACAGACAAAGAAACTGAGGCCCAGAGTGGTTAAGGAACTTGCTTAAGGATACATAGGTTAGGAAGGGGGGGGGTGTGCTAGGATTTGAACCCAGTAGCCTGGCTGTGGAGTCCGTGGTCTTGCCCACCACACTGTACTGCCTCCCTGCACTAGATCTTCTCCGGGATCTTTAGCAATAACAACAGCAAAGCACCCTCCCCTGGCCCAGACACCATGCTCAGTGCTTTACATTTGTCATCTTCATTTCCTACAGCGCTAGCTAAGCACTTATTATTATTCCCATTTTATGGATAAGAGCATATCTTTTTTATTTTTTTGTAGAGCCTCCCTATATTGTCCAGGATGGTCTTGAATTCATTGGCTTCAAGGGCTTCTTTCCCCATCTGGGCCTCCCAAAGTTGGGATTACAAGTGTGAGCCACCACGCTAGCCTCTGGATGAGGATACTGAGGTCCCTAGAGGAGTGATTCCAATGACACAGAGTCAGAGTCCAAGCAGGAAGCAGAACCCCAAACTCCCAACTGTATGCTCCCTGTCCTTGTCCCTTACTCAGCTCTTTCCCAGGTGGCAGATGCCAGCGATGCCCAGAATGGCCCCTCCCCACTCCAGGGTATGGCAGTCCTCCCTGAGTGTGGTCCAGAACAATCCTTTTACCCATATTAATTGCAGTTGGCTCCTCAGGTTTCTCTCACTCTAAGCCTGCCAGCTCTTTCTCCCACTAATTAAGCTGTTTGGTTGCCAGAAGCAAAGGGCCGTATTTGGCCTTGAGCTATGTACGTCTAAAGTGGAACTCTTTATTTTCTCGTACCTTATCTTGTTCATCTCTAGTCTTCCCCCATCTTAGTAAAGGCAGCACTGTGCACCCAGAAATTATTTCTCTCTTTCTCCACTGAAATCCAGTGCTTAAGAATTTCTGCAATTCTACATCCAAAACATACCTCAAATTAATCCACTTTAACCACCACATTCTCTACCAACACTTTAGTTCATCTGTAACCTCTTCTTTGGATAACTGAAATTCCTTCCCAGTGGGTCTCTGATGCATTCTTGCTCCTCACTCTAGGTTCATTCTCCATGCAATACCAAGTGATCTCTTAAAAGCATAAGCCTCTCCCTGCTTAAACCCTTCAAAGGCATCCTGCTGTACTTGAATCCAAATGCTTTCCACAAGCCCCACCGTGCCCTGCAGGATGACTTCTCCCTGACTCTCCCTCTTGCGCATGATGCTTCAATCGCAGCCTCCATATGTCTATTCGGCTTATATGGTATACGGGGTTACTAGGGTCCCTCCAATCTTCATGTCCATGCAGAACCTCAGAATGTGACCTTCTTTGGAAATAGAACCTTTGTAAATATAATTAGTTAAGATGAGGCCATATTGGATTAGAGTGTGCCTAAATCCAATGACTGGTGTCTTTATATAAGGAAGGAGAGAGAGTCAGACACAGAGACACAGAGCAGACCTTCACAGGGAAGATGACCATGTAAAGACAGATGCAGAGATTGGAGGAACACCAAGGATTTCCAGCAACCACCAGAAATTAGGAAAAGGCAAGGAAGGATTCTGCCCTAGAGCCTTCAGAGGGAACATGGCTGTACTGACAGCTTGATTTAGGACTGCTAGCCTCCACAACAGCAAGAGAATAAAGTGTCATTGTTAGTCAAATACTAAACAAGCATTTGTTGTTTATGTGAAATTCAAATTGAACGAGGCGTCCAGCCTTTTTGTTGCTAAGCTGGCAATCCTAAGAGGGAAGCCCCTCAAGGAATTCAAAGCACAGGAGTAACACGATCTAAGATTTAATAAATACATTTATTTACAAATTCAAAATTTTAGATTACTATAAATAGATTCAGAGGCACATAAATAAGTCCAGGAGCATTTAGATACATTCATGATGCAAAGTCCCCATCTAACGGGTAAAACAGTCAGTGCAGATAATAACCTTGACCCACCTCCAACTGGTTTGGGGGAACCCGGGCTGCCTCTGCGTTTCCTGGGTCCACCTTTGCAAAGACCTTTGCTCCGCCAGCCCTATCGTGCCCAATAACTCACTCCATCCTTACCACATCCCCATGTAGAAATTAGGTCACATCAATTGTAATTACTCAGTCATTAAGCAGATGTAGAAACTGAGGCTCAGAGAGGTGAAGTGACCTACCCAAGGTCACACAGGGAGGCAGCAGAAGGGCCAAGGTTACAACTCGGGTCTGTGCAATTCCAAAGCTCTTTCCCCTCCTCCCCGCTGCTCCGGGTCCGGCCAGGCGACCAGCGTGCAGTTGGCCTGTCTACCCCTGCCGGGCCCGGGGCAGTGGCGGGGGGCTTAGGGCCGACGCCCGTCGCGGGCATAAGGAGCGGGAAGGGGCCCCCAGCGGCAGCCTCGGTGCCTGTCGTAGCTTCTCTGGAGCTGGGCGTGCAGGTGGCGGACCCTCCTTCCCTCCTGGGCGGCGAAGAAGGAGGCGGCGATGGCGTGTCGCAGGCGGCGGGCGTAGGTGTCCAGGAGCACCGTGGCGCACGCCAGGAGCTGCAGGGCCCCGGCGGACAAGGGCGCGGCGGCGCCGGGGCGCCGGGCGGGCAGCAGCCGGCAGCCGGCCGCGGTGAGGCGCAGCTCCCACTGGAAGGAGCGCTGGGCGGACAGGAAGGGGCTCTGCCGGGGCGGCTGGTTGAAGAGGAAGGGGATGAAGCCCAGGACGGTGTATGCCGCCTTCAAAAAGGAGAAAAAGGCTGGGTCAACAGACGGCCGCCCCGCCACTGCCACTCGCAAAGGCTCGCCCAACTTTCCCTGCTTTCATCTGCAAAATGGGCACAGAAATAACCTTGCTTCCGGGGTTTGAGGAGGACGAAATGAGACTGGGAGTCTGAAACAGGCTCTTTGGGCAAATAAAAAGCCCCATGCAAATGTTATTTTCGTTATCATTATCTTTGAGCAGAATATTCTAGAGAAAACGAATGTTTGTGAGCATTTACTCCTTGCTGAGCCCTTAGGGAATACTTAAGATGTGCTATCAACTATTCCATCAAATATGCACGATTCTTTGAGACCGAGGCCAACAGGAGCCTCATTTAAAAGATGGGGCCAGGATCCAGCCACTGCCACACTCCTCCCTGGGCGACAGAGACCCTCTAAATAAATAAGACAAGATAAAATAAAATAAGAAAATAAAATACCAAAGCCACACAGTGGATTACATGTGGCCGACGCCAAGGGTCAGTCCCAGGCAAGGTGGGTCCCAATACCCCGCTGGTGAGCATTAGGGCACTGTACTTTCCCTGATCTGTCATAGCCAGGAACAATGGTGTCTAGAGGGCAGGAAGGTCAGAGGTTAATCATCTGAACTTCGGGTCAGACTGCTTGGGTTGGATCCTGGTTCTTCCAAGACAGACCCTCCATGAGACACAGTGGGCACGAGCTGGGGGTCCATGGTATTTTTAGAGGCCCACGAAAATGTTTTAATTTTGTTTACAATCAGAAGAACAAAATGAACTTTTAAGTGGAAGAATGTGTCTCACTATATAATAATATTAATCTGTTTGTTTATATACCAATGCAGTCATTGATATTTATTGTGGAGGAAGGAGCCCACGAAGGTAATGCCAAGGGCCCGCAAAAAGTCACAGTGCAGCCCTGGTTCTGCCACTTACGGGTTAGATGAATTTGGACAAGTTCCCCAACTTCTCTAAGCCTTAATATCTTCATCTGTAAAATGGGGATGATAATAATTCCTATCTCATAGAATCATGGTGGTGACTAAATGAGCTATCTTAGCTCATCAGTTCTGAGATGCATCTTTTTCACATTTTAACACCTTTGAAATCAGGATGTGACTTAAAATCAATACGACTTGTAACTACTTTCAGCAGCCCAGGCAGGCGGGCTGTGTTTGCAGGCATAAACTTGGTCTGATGTCTCCTATGGTCACTTCAATTAGATTATATACATTGTCGGCATGTATTTGAAGTTTGATTGCCATTTCAAAATCTCCTCAAAAAAAAAAATTCTGCTTTGATTTAGCTTAGCAGTGAATGGTTATTGTATCCAGGACAGAGTAGCAGGGCATGAATGTGTATTAGTGAAGCAAGTATTCACTTTGGACAGATGACTCTTGTCCCATAGTTTTTGGCCAAGCAGCAACCTGTGAGAGAAGGTTCATGCAAATAGGTAGAGCTGAGTTATGTCGAGTCACTAACCCACGTGTGAAAGAATAGCCTGTCACACTCCAAATGGTTCAACTGAAAGTAGGGGAAACTTCCGAAGCCCTTGGAAAAGATGAAAGAATTTCAAAGCAATGAGGACGAGGCATAGCCAATTCCTGCTTTCCCAGAGGACCAGAGAGTGCCAGCATCAAAACTTGCAGAGTGGGTGTCTGTAGCTTGCAAGAAAATGCTGACAACAATAGTGAGGTATCACCAGCCCTCTTGACAGCACAGAGAACCATACTGGGCGGAAAGTCTCAGACGCTGACTCCCAGGCTGGGGTCATTCAGAAGAACTGGGCTGTAATGGGAGCACGTTTTAGGAAAACCACCAAATTATTTCTCTGTTTTTATGTCTCCAGGAGAGAGAGATGATAAAATAAATCTATGTTAAATTGTAAGTGAATCACCTTATACACATACAATTAAAATTCCCTGTGATAAGAAAATCATTGTGCCAAAGTTTAATAGGCAGCATTTTCTGTCCTAATGATACATAAAATAGTGGAGTGACTTGTAATTGATTGCATGTTAGATTGCATGAAATACAGTAAATCAAGGAACTCAACATATTGCTTTCCTGTGACCTGCAGTAAGAAATGCATTTTATAGCACCTTCTAAGCACAGATTGTATGGTAATCGAAGAAAAATTTCACAGAACAATATATACCCTTATCACCTACAATATACTCTAATAATTTTCTAGTCTATTCTATTTCATTTAAAAAAAAAGCTGGCCCCTCTTAAATTGATTAGATTGATTTCATGCAGTTTGAAAAACACTTTTCTTCAGGGGGCAATGGGTAAAAACCTACCTATCAGGTATAATGAACACTATTTGGGTGATGGGCACACTATTAGCCCCGACTTAAGCATTATAAAAGGTATCCATGTAACAAAAACATTTGTGCCCCCTTAATATTTTGAAATTAAAAAAAACACTTTTTAAAAAAAATTTATTTTTATGATTATTTTTTCCAAATAGGCATGTCACTCCGTCTCCCAGGCTGGAGCAGTGGAGCAATTGTAACTTACTGCAGCTTTGAACTTTTGGCCTTAAGCAATCCTCCCACCTCGGCCTCCAGAGTACGTAGGACTGCAGGCATGCGCCACCATGCCCGCTTGAAAAACACTTTTCTAGTATATACATACTTGATAAAAATAAGCTATTAATATCATTAGCTCAGGGTCTGACACTTTGGTATATTTTACACAACGAAGTTTTGTATGAGATCTCACCATTAAAAATAAAAAATAAAAAGATTTTGGCAAAAGACAAGATTAAAAAACACAAATCTTGACCCTATAGTAAATATACCCAGTAGTAAGTCGATAGTAAACATTTTATATATTTCTGTTAAAAAGGTAAACATGTCAGGCTTTGCAGGCCATACGATCCCCTATCACACTGTTCAACTTTGCCTTTTAGAACAGCCACGGATAATACACAAGCAAGTGGCATGGCTATGTTCCAATAAAACTTTATTTACAAAACCGGGAAGCTGCCTGATTTGCCCTGAGGGCCATAATTGGCTGACTCCAAATCTAGATGATTCCAAAGATCTCCTCTAGTCTTATAGATACAGATGTGAGTTACGAGAATAGCCACTGTTTATTAAATGTCTCCTATGTGCATGGAGCTTACTAGGTACTTTTAGAGACATTACCACATTGTAAGACTCACGATAGCCTCGTAGTGTAAGGAGAATTGATCCAGTTTGTACAAATAAGGAAAATGAGGCTAGGACTTGCTGCTGCTTATGAAAGGAGCGACTTGAGGGCAAGTTATTTTAAGGTCCCTGAGTATCGGCATCCTCACCTGCAATAGAGGTGAAAATATTATAGAACCCACTTCATCGTTCCCACTGTTGCGGGAATCAAAAGACTCCATCTACCCACAGCCCAGGGCCCCACTGCTTGTGCAAGGGCTACGACTTGGAGGCAAGTAAGATTTAATTGCAAGTCAAGGAGTTAACAATCCCCCCACATTCCCTCAAGGAAATGACCCTGTGCTCATCTTCCCATGCTTGCACTTACATCATACTTGACCGTGAGCGTGATGGGCACAGTGGGCAACTTCTGAGCCCAGTCGACAGCCGCCTGTGCCAGGAGGAAGGCCACGTGGTCTGTGGCCACCGTCACAGCCATTGCTACCAGGAGCAGGGTGAGCAGACCCAGCCTTAGGAGACAGCTCAGCAGCTCCTCCTGTGACAGCCTCAACCGGGCCGCCTGGAGCAGCCATGCAGGCGGAGGAGCCACCAGGTGTGTGGCCTGGGCCTGTGCCAGCCGCTGTGCCAGCTGCTGTGTAGCGTAGATATTGTCGAACCCCAGGTCGGTCAGGTAGCGATGGAGGTACCAGGCCGACTCCGCCAGGAGGCCCAGCATAAAGAGCCCTGTGACCACCCGCTGCATGCCCAGTGCTGCTGCCCGGGCCAGAGACTCCAGGCCAGAGAAATCCTCCAGGATCTGCTGAGTGACCCCAAGCATGTGCAGCCGGAAGGCAGAGCCATTGCCCAGGGTCTCGAAGGTCAGGCCCCGGCTGCCCGCTTGGCCTGTGGGGCCCAGAGCCTCCGATGCCACATGCAATTGGTGAGTGGTATTGAGCAGACTCTCCAGGGAGCCCTCTGTGACGCACCTCAGCACCTGCCCAGCTGCACCCACGTTGGCCAGGATGTTTGGCATCACTGCAATGGCCAGGGTGGCAGCACTATAGGACAGGAGCAGCCGGCGGCCCTGCTCCGTGCCCAGGGTGGGCACGCTGAGCGCAAACAGGCAGCGGACTGGGGGCACCAGGCCCAGGCCCAGGAAGACCAGGAGGCCACAGACAGTGGCCACCACGGCCGAGGGTCCTGGAGGACAAAGCAGTGAGGACACCAGCCAGTGATGGGTCAGACCCGTGGCAGCAGCAGCCAGAGAAGCACACAGGAGGAGCTGGGTCAGCAGCTGCCCACAGCTGGTGGGGACAGGCTGGGAGAAGTCATCCCAGGCAGCCTGCAGTGGGGCAAGGGCCTTGCAGAGCCCCAAGTGCCAGAACCTCCACCTGCACACAAGGAAATTGGGGGGCCCTCTGTCAGGAGGGTGGGGGCAGGTGGATGTCTGCCCACTGCCCCTGCCCCACAAACCCATCACCCTGCCTGACAGACTCCACACTTTTAGTCACAGGGGCAGGCACACTTCCCAGGTGGACCAATCAGTTACCCACCCCATAGCCACATGATAGGCTGAACCAATCAGAGCCTTCCCTGGGATTATTCTCACTAGAGCTGTCAAGGAGGAGCCCAGTTTCCATGTAGTGCCTGAGGATGTGAGAGTGGATGTCTGAGCTGCTGGAATCCATAATTACAGTCTTGTGAGGGCAACTGGTCCAAGAGGATGAAAGTCATGGAGCAAGAAGCACAGATGAGAGAGAGAGTGAATGAGGGAGAGGGGGAGGGGGAGGAAGAGGAAATGGTGGAAGGGAGAGGGAGGAACAATAGGGGAGGGGAGAGAGACTATTTCACTTGAATTCACAGTCTTGGTGGCTCACCATATGCTCCTGGACATTGCCTTCTTTATTGACTTTGCGGTCTCCTCTATAATTTAGGGATGAGGAGGCTGGACCAGCTGGCCTCTGAGGAACTTTTCTATTCTATTGTCCTTATATTTATTCATTCAACAAATATTTATTAAGCAACTACTATGTGTTAACCATTGGAGAAACAGGAATAAATAGCACAGACAAACTCCCTGCCTTCATAGGGCTTGCACTAAAGAATGACAACAGAGGAACAGTAAGAAGAGGTTGAATTCTGGATGCATTTTGTTGGTGGAGTCCACAAGATTTGCAGACCAATTGGCTGTGGGCTGTGAGAGAGAGAGGGGAGTCAAGAATGATGGCGATGAGCTTTCGTGCCTGAGCGACTGGAAGCACCCAGGTGTCGCTTCCTGGGATGGGAACTCTGGGGTCAAATCAGGTTGGAGTGGAGGGGAGAGGAGAAATTCAGGTTAGAACTCTTAAGTTTGAGATCAGTAAAGCTTGTGAGAATGTGGTTGGAAAGATAAGTCTGGAATTCAGAGAGATCAGGCTGGAGATAGAAAGTTGGGAGTCACCGATTCATAGACAGTATTTAAAGCCATGGAGCAGGATGAGATTCCCCAGGAGAGAGTGTTGCTGTGGAGGAGAGAGATCCAAGGACTGAGCCCCAGACCACTCTAGGGTTAGGGGGTTTTCGATGAGGAGGAGCCAGCAAAGGACACTGAGAAACCAATATGGTGCTTGAGAAACCAAGTAAACAAGATGTTTCGAGAAGAAGAGAGTGATTGCATATGTCAAATGCTGTTGAAGGGTCAAGAAAGATGAGGAGTGAAAAATGCCTATTGGATTTAGCCACTTGGAGGTCACTTGGCATGGGCAGCTTGGTGGCTTGTTCTGGGCCAAAATCTTAACTAGATAGGGTCCAGGAGAGATTGGAAGGAAAAGAATGAGAGATACAAATACAGACAACTCCTCAGAGTAATTCCCACAGTAAAGAAGCAGAAATATGGAGCAGTAGCTGGTAGGGAAAAATGGAAACCAAGAGAGTTCACTTAAGGTGCAACATGTAGCACGTTTGCAGTTGGGAGCGTATATCGCAATGGGAGACATTGACGAAGGGGAGATTTATTGGAGGGACTATATTTTACCTGGGCGAGTCAGGAGGGCTTCCTGGAAGAGGTGACATTCTGGCTGGGGGTGGAAGGACAAGTATCCATTCTTAGGTGGAGAAGAGGGCTTGGGCATCCCTGACAGAAGGAACGGCGTGTGCAAAGGTCCTGTGCTCTGACCAGCACCGTCAGGAGATGGGGAGCTGGGAGGGTGAGGACACAGTGGGAAGCTGGGATGCAGCGAGGCCTCTGGGGCCGGGGTGGAGGTTGCAATCCTGTAGCCCCAAGGGCTGGAGCCAGTGTGCAGTGTGCAAGTGTGCTTTATCTTGGCCCGCAGCGTGTGTGTGTGTGTGTGTGTGTGTGTGTGTGTGTGTGTGTGTTAGCTGCCCCCATTTGGAAACAAGGAAGTTTCATGTTAAAATCCAGATTTCCAGCTTTTCTTGAGAAATGAGAGGGTCTGGGTTAGTGGTCCTGCCTTTGCAGTAGGCGGCTGGAGCTGAGTGTCCACTGCCCTCTTTGACAAGGGGGCACCCCCTGCACTGTGCTCCCCACTTATCGACATATGGGGTGCATGTGCACCTGGGGCTTCACACAGGTGCATTTGAATTTGAGTCTAAACACCCCCTCCTACTCTATAATTAGCATGTGGAACACAGTGGCTTTTGGAATAATAGCTAATAATAAAAATGGTTTTAAGAATTGAAAGCCAAGTACTAAATCATATTGGGTGACAAGTCCTGTGCTGGGTTCTGTAAATGACAAGGAAACCAGCGGCCGTTTTCAGAGGGCTTACTCTGAGCCGAGCATATGCCAAGTCCTAAGCATTTTCTCCTTCAATTCTGGCAACAGCCTGGTCATTATGGTATAGTAACAGACATTATTATTACTCCCATTTCACAGATGAGGAAACTGAGACTCAGAGAGGTGAGGATTTCCCCAAGGTCCCACAGCCAGGGAATGGCAGAGCTTGAGACGTGCACCATACCAATCATACCTGACTGCTGACTGTTTTCCTGCCTGTGGCTCAGTGACCTAAATTCCCAGACTTACCAGGTCCTGAATAGGGGCTCAGCTGCTCCGTGGAGGCGCTGCATGCTCCCAGAACAGCAGCGATGTCGGGCGGGCAGTCTGGCTGCCGTGGCAGGTGGAGAGGAAGTAGGGGAATCGCTGGGCCTTGGGAAACCCTGTGGCTTCTGCTTTCCCCCAGCTTTTATCCAGCCCTCCTGGCTGCCTTGTCCCGCCCCGCTGGTGACCCACCTCCCAGAGGGCTGGGCAACCTGCCTTATCCTCTCCCACAAGGAGGGGTGTGTGGAAAGTGTGCGAGGAGAGAAAGAAAGCCTTTCCCAAACACCTCTAATTCTGATAGCAAGAAGGTAGAATCGGTTCCATTTTACAGAGGAGGAAACTGAGGTTCGGCGAAACCATGCAGTTTCTACTTTTTAGCAGTAGTGACGGACAAGCACTCCACTCTGCTCCCTCCCCTCCCCCTGCATAGTTTTCTGCCTCAAAGGGAGCCTGGCCCCTGACTCTTAGGGGAGCAGGAACCCATAGGTGATGATCGGACCCGTGGCTAAGACCAGGGAGAAGTGGCTCTGGGTCTCCTGCTCCAGCTCCCTTCCTGTCTCTACCCTGCCTTGAACCTGGCTTCAAATCACAGCTCTGCCCCTCCCGAGCTGTGTGACCTCCTGCAGGGGACCTCTTCTCTGTCTCAGTTTCCTCCTTTTTTAAAAAAATGACTGATGATAACAGTTAACATGTATCGAGCACTTATTATGCATCGGGAGCTCTTCTAAACAATTTCTGCCAAATTCACCGAATCGTTATTTTCAACGTCCCTTTGCAGTAGGGATGTTATTTGCATTCTTCATCTCAGAAAACCGAGACCCAGGGAGCTAAGTCACCAGCCATGCCACTCCGCTGAAACTGGCACAGCCATGATTTCTGTCCAGCAGGCCGGCTCCAGAGTTCACCAGTTAACCACCAGGCTCTCCTTCTGCGGAGAGGGTAGTTCACAGACATCGTAATTACCTCGTAGTGCATCTACAAACAGTAGGCACTCAATAAATGTAAATTCCCTGGAGGCACCCTCTGCAGTCATTGCCCTGCAGGTCCACTTCTAGGCTGTTCTGAAAGCCAGTTCCTACCTACATTTCTCCGCTGCATCTCTGTGCCCCAATGGGTTGCCAGCAGGACTTCCTGCCCCAGGAGGCCTCTCCTGAAGCCCCCAGCCTCCCACCTTGTGGGACGGACCAGTAGGGGACACCGCTAGGTGGTATTCCGGACTGCCTGTCATTTTCCCTTATAAGGACATGTTGCCTGGGCCGCTTGCTCAGGCCTGGATAAGGGAAGTGACATTCTCTCTCATAGTCACAACAGTTGAATGAGACACCTGTGGCCAGAACCCTCAGAGCACCTAATACCCTTCCCAGATCCTGAGCCCCTCCAGGAAGCCGGGCCAGCAGCCAGGTCTGCAGGAACCAAGCCCGCACAGTGGACCGCGACAGCAAACTCAGGTGCCCGCAAGGGCCAGCCAGCTAAGGTGACAGCCAGCAGGTCCGTGCACACGGCAGCGGATTGCAAAGTGCAGACCCCTTTGAAACGGGCAGCTGCAGGTGAGGGTCCAACATTACCGGATTTTCTAATTTTTCCACAGATGTCAGTCATTCCCCTTTTTATGTAAATATCCAGAATTAAAAAAAAAATGGAGACTACTATGCAGACCAATCTTGACAGGTCTTGGGCCACAAATCTGTAACTTCTACAGGAGAGCTCGGCCAGGCCAGCTGTCTAGCTTTTCCACCGAAAACTACAGGGGCCCTGGGCTAAAGGCAGCGACCTGAACGCAAGTGCCAGCTTTGTCACTTACTGTGCTGTGTGTCCTTGGGCACAATTCTGTTCCCCTCTTAAGCTGTGCGTCCTTTGCTATAATGAGGGGAATGCAGCGTCTGCTTCTTAAGGTTGTCCGAGGGTTGAGCGAGACCATGCGTGTGGAGCGTTCCGTAAGCAGTAGACGAACGCCCTGCTCCTCCTGCCTGAGCCGAGTGGCAGCTCTGCCTGTGTGAGCCCCGCCTGCTCAGACTTGGCTGTTCAGGCCTCTGTGCTGCCCACCAAGCCACGCCGGCCTGGGTCCCGGCACACGGAAACCTTCAGGGCATTGAGCAGGTCAGAAGGGAAGGGTCCTAGAAGACAACCGCCAGCATTTGCCCAGTTTCTGCACGGGCTGATTGGGTAAGGATCCTGTAGATCATTTCCAGAAGTTTCTCTGGAGGATACGCAAGACTTGGGAGCCTGGGGGAATGGGAGGAAAAGGTGAAAGATATTTTTGGCTTTCCTGGGTACATGTAGGCAGCCACCTCTGTCTATATAAGGCCGGCCTGACCTCAAAGCCCACAACATCCGGAGGGGGCTTCTGAATCATCAAAAATAGAACCACTGTGTTGAGGGGAATTTGTGGGCGGAGGACTCAGAGCCATAAGACCGAAGAGGAAGAGGAAGTGGGGAGCCTCCAGATCCGCCCGGGGAGCTCGGTCTGGGAACGGAATCAGAGGTCCACAGGGTGTTACCGTCATCGAATTCCTCAGCCTGCGGGGATAGGATGCTGCCAACGTCCAGATGGTTTGAGAGTGCAAAGAGGTGCTGAGATCTTAGCATATGGCCAGCGCTTCCCAACAGAAACAATGTGAGCCACCAATATGAGCCGTATGTGTAATTTAAACCTTTCTAGTAGCCACATAAAAACCAGAAATTAACTGTAAGAAAACATTTTATTCAACGTAATCTATCCAAAATATCCTTCGACATGTAAACGATATAATAAATTATTAATGGGATAGTTTACATTCACTTTCTTATACTATGCTTTTAAAATCTGGTGCGATAGTAGACCATTTCCATCATTACAGAAAGTTCTGTTGAGCAGTGCTGCTCTAGGCCGTTGGAACCAGTGACCACCAACACTGCAACAGACCTTCCAGATCACGCGGTTCAGGAGTCACAGATCCAAATGCCTTCACAGGCCGGGAAGGCGAGAGTGGAAAGAAGGGAGCCAGCGTGAGACGTTAAGGAGTGGTGGGGACTGAGGCCAGTGAAAGCGTTCACGCTCCAACTTAGGCTTCCCTCACAAACTACGCTGCTCCAAACGACGGTCGCCTGGTGGCGATGACGGTCTCATATTGCTAGATCTTCTGGTCTTTTCCGAGAGGAGCAGAAATCCAGATTTTCATGTGAAGTTTCCTGAATTTTAGAGATTAGCAACCAATGAATAATTTAAAACTCACTGGGGAGAGGGCAAACAAAAACCTGACTGAAGGCCAGTGGCGGAGCTGGGGACCACCGGGTCGCAAGCTCTGTTTTGGTGTAAACTGTGTGTGTCACGTTCCTGTGGCTTCGCTTCTCCAGACCCCTCCCCACTATCCTGCACCGGGCAGGGGGACCCCCACGGGCTGTGTCAAAGACGCCCTTGTATTCTGGCTTCTGTTGGTGCAACATGTGACATTTTATGTGTCAACTTGGCTGGGCCACAGTGCCCAGATACTTAGTCAAACATTATTCCAGATGTTTCCGTGAAGGTATTTTTGGGTGAGATGAACCTTTACATCAGCGGCCTTAGAGTAGGGCAGATTGCCCTGCAGAATGCGGGTGGGGTGGGTCGCACCCACCCGTGGAAGGGCTGAAGAGAACGAAAGATTGACCTTCCCCGGGTGAGGGGGGCATCTCGCACAGGCAGCCCGCGGATTCCAACTGCGACTCTGTCTCCAGCCTGCCACCCTCCCCTCAGATCCGGACTCCCCAACCTCCACGACTGTGCGAGCCATTTCCTAAAATGAGCCTCTCTCTAGCTCTGTCTCTCTCTATGAGATACACAC
>CAUYSK010099205.1:0-33895 GCA_963575035.1 Avahi laniger
TCCCACTTCCCCATACCTTATGTCACGTAGCCCATCTTAGAATAGTACAAGACCCCCTTGCTTTTTCGGCTAGCCACCATTCTCTGTACCTGTACTCTGACAGGGCAGGGGTGGTCGCTGGCCAGCTAATAAAGACTCATAATTCGTCTCAATTCGGTCTTTAAGTGGTCATTTCTCACACTCTGTACCATAACAATCTCCATGTTCCAAAGATTCTTTAAATATTCTTTTAATAAATCCTGAAAACATTTTCCAAATGATTTAACAACATAGGAAAAATCTGTTCTGGGTTCTATTTTTCTCAAAATTGTATTTAATGTCTTGGTTTAGCAAGTAAGAGGAACATTGATCAAAATTCTGTGTGTAAAAAAATGTATAGAGTACACACATATATGGGCTTGCATGTATACAAAATCTATTAAGTTTATTCAAGTAATAACTAGTTAAAAATAAATTAAATTTCAAAACACTTTGCACGAAATAAAACTAGAAGGGATATATAATCTGATAAATAAAAGACTAATTTATAATTATCTGAGATTTTATGATGCTCAAACAAAAGTCTTTAAGATAAAATTTTTTACATACATAAAACCCTGTATTTTGGTTGAATCAACTAATTGTATGTTGAAAATAGTAGAAATAAACTTGGAATTAGACCTTATAAAAAACAAAATAATCCTAGTTGGCTACAAGTTTGTTAGGTACTAACCATCATTAAGCCAACACAGCTGTCATAAAAATAAATGGTTGTGAGAAAATCTTAGATAGCATTTACAAAGGGTAGCAGCTGGAACAAGAGAAGTAAAAATTTCCACTGTTGCAGACAAAGGATTTGTAGATTTCTGGGAGCCATGTTTTAGCAAAGATTAAGACATGCTCTGGAGTAAAGGATTAAGAGGTGTCTAGAAACCAATCTTTTTTTATTTTATTTTATTTTGCAAATATCAATCATCTACCATGTGCTCCACGTTGTCTAGGAATACTGAGAGTCAGGTGAAGCCATAGTCCCTGGGTTCAAGGACTACCTCAGTTATCTGGCATACTCCTCAAGCTCACTGCCCACCTCCAGGCTCTGCCCCCTCACCCCAACCAGCAGGCTCAATCTAGCGCCAGGCTCTGCTCTTATCCTCTTTCTGCTTAAGCAAAATGCAGAGTCCAAAAGACAATGCAGTCAGCCCACCTGGTGCAGCAGCTGTAACTTTTTACTCTTCTGCCAGGAATTAGGCTCCTTCTAGGTACAATGATTAGGGTCCTGAGGCTCTTGCCTGTATGCAATTTCTCTAAGACTGTGTCCCGCCTTGCATACGTCTGTGTTTTGGGATTGGGGGATTGACTGTTACTCCTAAATTCTAACTCTTCTACTGGAGCCTTCTTGGCTAGTGTTACAAATGGCCTTGACAGTGAGCACCTGCTTGGCTGTTATCACCCACACAGATTTAGTGTCTCTGTGATCCACCTGCCTGTTGGGTTGCCTTGACCTCTTTGGCACTACAGGCAGCCTCTCTAGACCATTGCCTACCTGAAAGGAGGCTCCTGGGTTTGTCTCTGGGAACCCAGTTACATGAATTAACCTCTAGGCCTTAGTGCCTTTTGTAGCAGATCTTTTCTCTGATAAAAAGGATGCATAGGTGTTATACAAATAATTGCAAGACATTCAGAGAAAAAGAGAACAAGGCACATTTTGATAATGGTTCTAAGGGGTAAAAACAAAGCACTATACAATTCTGAAGTAGTTCTCAACTGATTAAGGACTCAGGCACTGGTTTAAAAGGAAGTTACATTTGATTTTGGTTTTGAGTGATGGTTAGTTTTTACCAATAGGATTGCTGCAGGCAGGGGTAGATCCAAAGTTTGTGGGGACTGAAACCTATAGAAATGGGAAAAAGTGAGGCTCTTACAGCGTACAACTGTCACAGGCAGAAAATTAAATATTCACTATTCATTAAACACTGATGATTGTTCATTAAATAATTATTAATGAGAATGAAAAAAGAAATCACAAGTCAACTTTAAAAAGCTTACAAGTACCACAGACATAACAAAATTCAGAAAAATATCATAATATTTATATTTATTTACTACCCAACATACTTGTACAATGTAATTTTCCTATAGTTTTTTTGGCTGTCTACCCTTTAATCACTTCTTCACATGACACTGATTTTGTAATATTTTTCTAGAGAAACTAGAAAGATATTTTAATCTTGATATGGCTGATCAAAACTTGTTTTTCATTATTTATAGTGTGGAAATTTTCCTTTGATTTCACAACTCATTACATTTAATGTCACATAAATTTTTAGGACTGTTGTCAAAGTTAGAGAAATATCTGTCCAAGTTACTTCCTTATGAAAGACATACTCACTGTTTGTAATCCTACTACAAGTTTGTATCCTAAAAACACAGGAAGTCTGATTACATAATTCTATGTTATATAAGTCCATCAAAAAAGCAAAAATATATATGTTGTGATAATTTGGTAGACCATATTATCAAGTATATATCTGATGAGAAAGACCTTTTCTTTTAACTGTCAATAAGGACAAAATCATTTACTGCAATTGCACAGGGATGATTGACAGAACTGTCCACAGACCAGTTTCTGGCTCTGGGATCCATAGGATATAGTTATATTGAGGTACAACCTCTGACCTTGCCATTATGTTTTAATGCTGGTGAGTAGGCCCAGGGAAAAGGAGAAAGATTTCTGGAACTCATTCCTACACTTGGTGAGCCTGAAATAACTATACATAAATGACTGCAAACCACATAATTATCCCACTGAATCCAAACTAAATATATTCCCAACCCAGCTCCATCCTTAGCTCAATTCCAAAAATGTCCACAGCCATTCCCAACATGAGGAAGAAAGTGAAGGTTAAGTCAGAGTAGTAAAATACAGTAAAATATCTTACTTTTGTAAAATTTACAAAATCATATGACCAAATAAACACAAGCTGAGGCCCTCCCAGGGCCTTAAGGTGGCCCATGCCAAAGAGGACCTTGAAGCTAGAGCTTCATCAGCTTCTCGAATTCACCTCTGGCTTCAAGACATTTCCAGGCAGAAGAAATTGGCAGTCTCATCCTGAACCTTTAAATGAGTCAACTGCCCCACATAGTTAACTATCAGCTTTATCTTATAGCTCGTCACACTAATAAAGGCATAACTTCAGAACAAGGAGTGACGTCCCTTTTTACTCATAAAATCAATTCTGAGAATCAAACCTTAGAAGACCATTTGTTAAGACAGGAGGATGTCCAGAGGACAGTGACCAGCAAGGTGTGTAGAGGGAAAAGAAGAATATGTATCATAACTTGGATATTTAGCATGTCAAGGAGATGACAGGGAGCAAATAAGATCTTTTGCAAAATGTGAAAGGGATTGTCATGTGGGTAAGAAATTGGATTTGTTCTACATTCTTTGGGGCAGAAAAGGAACCAAAATGTGGTTCAAAGACAGTGCAAAAATATAAAATATCTCATTAATAATGTTATGTTGATTACATGTTGAACCGATAGTATTTTAGATAGTTGGGGTTAAATAAAATACTAATTTCACCTGTTTCTTGTTACAGTTTTACTTTGGCTACTAGAAATTTTAGAAGTACATATACAGCTTGCATTTGTGGCTTGCATTATATCGTTATTGGACAGCACTGGTCTAAGCTTTCAGCCCCACTGAGATAATTCTCAAAGCCATTTCAATTTTACCAAGAGCTGAGGCACCAAAGCTATTTTATATTTAGGCAGCTTTTACTTGGAATTCTCTTCTCTTAAATTTAATGCTTTTACTGTACTTATTTCATTGATGTCACTTGGCGTTTTTCCTCAATAAGGAAAATGAGCTTCTATACTGTCCAAAGAATAGGCCAGTAAAGATACATTACCATCCCTTTACTAAATAAGAGTAGATGGTCATAACAGTATGTCTGACACCAGCAGGTTTATATAGTGATTTTCGTCATATCAGCTACTTAATGAAATGAATTTCTATCACAGCATCTTTAAAATGTTAATACTCTTACAGCTGTCTTCAAAGACCTATTTTGAACTAAATATGTTATCAATCAAAATACTCATTAAAATTCCATGCAAGCTTACGTGAAAAGAGAGATTAAATCATTGAGGCATCTGGGCCTCTTATTCCACTAATGTGACCTCATTATATCGTAATTTGTTATTACGGAAATTTAATTTTCTGATGCCGTAGGATGACTAAGGGTCTTCACATTTCTCAGGTTTTCATCCACTCTAATTACAAAATTTTGATCATTTACTGGTTGAGTCTTTGGATATTTTCTGGTCTTGAATTTACATTTCTGGCAGACTACTATGTGTAACCTAGGAAAGCAGTACTCCCTGATGCTGGAGATGGTTTTAATCTCTAAAGGATCTTGGAGATGGTGTTCTCTCATAAGATAAGGAGATATTTTGAATTTGGTGTTTCCCTCAGCCACCATTAATATATCTGTGGATCCCTATTGTGACCTTGTGACATACTCTATCACTTAATGGAAGCCCCCTTCTGTAGATATGTGATGGAGTCACAAACACAGAGAAGGTTCTTTAGAAAACTGAGCAGTTTCTCTACCTACCCTGGAGAGAACTGTGAGGACCAAAGGAAGCAAGGTGGTTTACCAAAGTAGGTACCAAATAAATTTCAGTTTCCTTCTCTTCTCTCCACCCAACTGCCTTAATCTGGTCATTCAAACAAATGTTACTTGATTACTTGGCTTTCTTCTGCCATTTTAGTAGAGCCCACGAAAAGCCAAAGGGTGAGACAGGACATTCTGAATATAAGGAATCAGGAGTCTGGTATTTAAAAATTTAGTCCACTTTTCATATGAAGACAATTACCAAAATACCTCAATTTAGAAGAAAACTCAGAATTACATCTGAAAACCTTGCCACATTTAACTCATACAACTATATTCAACACTGCTCTCAATTACAACCAAGTGATCATTTTCTCTAATATTCTTTTCTCAAAAAAAAAAAAAAGCCAATCTAGTCAACACAGTAAGGCTAAATTCTGGCTGGATCCCAGAACCCAGAGATGGGAGCATTCCCTTTAGATCATGGTGGCCATTGATCAAGTGGCTTAGTTCCTAGTGATCACACAGGGAAAGACTCAGAAGGGTGGGAGCTGCCTGCCTGTGAGAATGGCAGACTCCTAACCTCCAATTATTATAATGCTTCTCCTTTATAACAGATGTCGGCCATCAGGAACAAGGAATTTCATTGTACGACTCCCCAGTTAGATCTGCTGCCTCTCCTAGTCTCCTCCTCTTTCACCCTGTGCTGGCTACATTGGCCTCCTTGTTCTGCTCCCACAGCCAGCCACCCAGCCCAGCAGTGCCTTTGCACGTTCTGTTCCCTGAGGCTGAAATGCTCTTCCCCCAGATTCCTGTCTGGCTCCCACCCTCACACTCTTCAAGCTTTCGCTAAACTATCACCTTTTCAGTAAAGCTTTTCTGACAATCCAATTGCAAACTAAAACTTCCTATCCATTTTCCTGCTTATCTTCCTAGATGGCACCATTGACCATCTAACAAGCTCCATACTTCCCCCGCTTGTCTGCTACTGTCAGTCTCCCCGGCTTGACCGCGAAGGCCACGAGGAAGGGACTTTGGGTGGCATTTTGTTGTCCTGTCTCAAGCACCTATAAGAGTGGTTGGTACACAGGACAATGAATAATTGAAAGAAGAGAGTATATATTAATGGATTTTTGTTACTTTGTTGGAATAATTCAAATAAGAGTTAGCCACACAAAGAACATTATTTTTTAATTCATGCAGTGTGTAGTTTTGGTGACTTGATTTATATGTACAGGTCTATTTGTAAATATGAACACACTGCAGACTAAATTTGTTGGCGTTGTTTTTGTGCACATTCCCTAGTCCCAGAAAAACAAATGGCTCTGAATTCACATTGCCTTCAGCATGATTCCGTGAGTAACAGATGACAGACTACTTTCCCATTGTTTTATGTGAAAGAATGAAAAAGAAATATATAGAAACAAAAGCCATCTTAGAGTGAAAAGAAATTCCTGAGCCAGCTTGGCAGAACAGCCATTCGCGGCAGCAGGACCAGGAAAGCAGAGGGATTTTAGGTTGCTATGTAATGAACAGCATCCCATCCCTCCGGAGCAATGATACCTGGCTCTGGCCCCTCAAAACTTCAGTTTCTGGAGACTCTGCAACCAGAGGAGGGAAACTGTGGTTCCAACCCTGCATAAAGAAAATTAGTTCCCTCAAAGCAAAAGCATGACACTTCTCAATACCCTCTGATTTGTCCTTAATTTGAGATCAAGCCTCAGTGAAAAAAACCAAAAAAAAAAAAAAAGAAAGGTAGACAATTCTTTGCAGATAACTTGCAGCTCAATAACCTGATAATTATTCATTTCGGCTTAAAGCATGCTTGTAAATATCATTTCAAATGAAGCACTGACTTGATTTTTAATCAATGAAAACTGACATTTGTTGAAAAGCCTTTCTGAATAATTACCTTGCATTCTTATTACTAAAGCGGATTTAACAGAAAATCAAAACAAACGATATTAATTACATCGTATCCTCATTATATATTAATAGGTTCAGAAACCAAACATTGAGAGTCTTATAGAGCCGGTGTAATATTTATAGGAAGCTTTGTGATGGAAGCCGGCTTAATTCTAATGCATCCATTTTAGTGCCCTGACCTTCTGCTCTCTGGAACCGTAGGTTTGGTCTCAGCTGGGAGCACATATGCCTGGCATTCACATTTTGGGCTCACACCTGAGAGCCCCGGGTGTCACAGGAAGTTGACTTTCTCGTGCCGGGGAATGCGAGTTGGCTGATTGATCAGTCACCACCTACCTTTACCTCAGAATTATTAATTTGAAACCTTTCCCTTTTGCTTGATGAATTTACAGCATCAAGCAAAGAAATGTCACCTTGTGACTGTGCATCGAGGTCTGCTATTGTCTGTGTGTCGGCAAACAATACAGGTACAACCGGGAGCATGAAAAGAGGAGAGTGTCACAGGAGGAGGGATTTCTGCAGGTCTCCAACGCCTGGACGGGGCCCTAGATTGTCACTTCTTTCCACCCATGTTCAGCCTTCGCTCTGGCTCCTTAGCTGTAATTAGAAACCACCAGGCGGTTTCCTAGTTGTGGGACCTTTTTAAGTGTACAACACCTCTGAGTATCAATTATCAATTTTCTCATTGATAAATTGCAAGTAAAAATTATAGTTCGTTGTTGTAAAGATTAAATAAAACAGAGTTGTTATAAAGATTAAATGAAATAGTTTATATAAAGTGCTAAGCAGAGTTCCCAATATGTACTAGCGTCCCAATAAATATTAATTATTAGACTTATTATGATTAAAGGCCCCCTTCAATGGCCACACAAATGCAACATGGGAGCCCCACTGTGGCAGCCTAAGCAGACTGACCCGTGCAAACTCCTATTGCAGTCCCCAGTATCCTGCTGACCTCGGGGCTTGCTGCAAAACACCAGCACGAGCAGAATGAACATGTGCAGAGAATTGATTAAAGTTTGGACACAGAAGGCCTCCCTACCGGAATATAGATCACACACAAAGCAGTGAGGTTTCACCACGCTAGGCAGAGCCCAGGCAATACAGGCATCCTTAAAGATGGCATTTGCAATGTCTGAATCATCCAGTCAGCAAGAGTTGAATGTGTATGTGCCCAGGTCTGTTCTAGGTACTGAGGACTCAGCAGTCAATGAAGAGACAAGTTCCTTTTGGGAGTTGATGTTCTAGTGGGAGAGGTAAATTAGGTGGAGGGGGAGGGAGTAGGGAGGTGATGCGAGATGCCCATCACACAGGCTCCTCGGAATGTTCCGCAACTCCCCCATGACCTGGCTGTGCATATCAGTCAGCACCAAGCTACCACACACGGATTTGATTTTCTCACATAACTCCTCAGTCTCCCCCTCCTTTCCAAGCCCTCTCTTGCCTTGGTTACTAGACTAGCTCCTTAGCAGATCTACCTGCCATAGGCCTTCACATCCACGGACATGCCCTTTTCTATTTTCTTTGTCTGAAAAACTACTCAGCTTTCAAAGCCCCAACTCAGATGTCACCTCCTCCATGCAGTCTTGCTCAGAAACCTCCTTTACTCACATTCCAACTCTGGAAGAACTAATTGTACTCACTCCATAATTTCCTTTTTGTTGTTTTTTTGTTTATTTTGCTTTAGAGACAAGTTCTTGCTATATCGCCCAAGCTGGACTTGAACTCCTGGGCTCAAATGATCCTGCCGCCTCAGGCTCCCAAGTATCTGGGACTACTGGCACTTGCTACTGCTCCTGGCCACAAAACGTCTTAATTTGGTTAAGCGTGCAGTACATCACTGCTGTGATGTAACAGAATCCATTCATTTATTTGACAAATGGTTGTTCCAGTTTGTACCCTAGATCAGGCGCTGTTGTAAGCACTGGAGGTTAAAGAGTGAATGAAACAGACTATGGTAGCAGTGACCCAACAATTCTAGCTCCTTTCCTTGAGGACGGAGGTCATGTCTTGTTACCTGAGTGCCCTTGGCACATGGTCTGTGTTCAGGGTTTATTGAATGTCAGCCACATCACCATAATTTGATCATGAGAGAACAGGCAGAGCAGGCGCTGGCCAGGCTCGGCCCATCGGGTTCAATGACAGCATTAGACAAATCCTCTGCATCACCCCATGTAGGGGAAGGTCTCCCATTTCTTTATCGAAAATGAGAAGGAAACAACTATACATCCCAGAAGAGTTCTTAGAGTTTATCCTTTTGTCCCACTGCTTTTAATTATATGGAGAAAAAAACATCCAAATCCCTTCATAGCAAACCAAATTCTTTTAATCTCTACTTTAAGGTAAAATTAGTCATTTTCTGTCATCCAAAGTATTTTCTTTAAACATTATGCCAAAAAATTTAGTCATTCAAATAAAATAATGCCAAGATTTTCCCGTAAGAAGAATTGCTGTCATCATATCCAGATTATGTAGCACAATGAAAGTCAAAGCCAAAATCACAAGACACTAGAAGGTCTAGAATTTTTATTCACTCAACTTAATGGCTTCCGGACAACCAGCATCACAGTTAGACACTAGAAAGAATGGATGTCGGTCAGGGAAGAGCTACTTTCAGGAAACTTATTATTATTAATGAAATAATTATTATTACACAAATAAAATGCAACAGTGCTGTTCTAGTTTGGGCTGCCATAACAAAATACCACCAACTGGGTGGTTTAAAAAACAGAAATTTCTCTCTTACAGTTCTGGAGGCTGGAAGCCCAGGATCGAGGGGGCAGCAGATGTGGTATCTGGTGAGGACCCTCTTCCTGGTCTGCAAGCAGCTGTCTTTCTCATTGTGTCTTTACCTGGGGGAGACAGAGATCATCACTCATGTCTCCTCTCGTGAGTGCACTAATCCCGTTCATGAGGGCTCCACCCTCCCGACCCAATCATCTCCTAAAGCCCCCACCTCCAAATACCATCACGTCGGGGTTTTAGGCTTCAACAATGAATTTAGGGGGGACACAAACATTCAGTCCATAGCCAGTATTATTTGTAACACATTAAATAAGCATGAGAAGTTATAAAAGGACCATATAAAGTAAGAGGGTCAGCCCTAAACAAAACTTTAAAGTAATAGAATAATAATGTCTTACATTTTCACATGTGTCATCTTCTGCCAGATTATCAGTTAAGTGAGTTCCTCAACCACTATGTGTCTCACTGGAATTTTGCTTTGGCATTATCTCATGACTAAATATTGAGGAAATTTATCAGAACTAGGCCTTTGAATCTGGCTCTTCCATTTATTTTAGGATTAACTCATTCATTCTGTGCATTTATTTAACATTAACACCTATTATGCGCCAGACATTGTACCCTAGGACCTGGGGAAACAGAATAAAAATGATCATCCCTCCCTTTAAGGAGCTTATAGTTTGATGTAAAGACAGACAAGCAAGCTATTATAACCCAATGTCACACAAGTTGTACTAGAGTTAAATATTGAAGACTTTGGGATCTGTCAAGACAGGCACCACCTAGCCTTGATGAATGGGGTTGGTGGAGAACAGGGAAGGCTTCCTGGAGGAGGTGAGAGTAGCACTGAGGGAGACCCAGACAGAAGGCACCAGGACAGTGCAGGTACAGCGTCCGAAGAAAGTCTAAATCACTTCAGAGGGTGACAAACTGTTGACATGGATGTCAATGGGGAAGAAGAGAGAGAGTCACAGGAGAGGGCACCAGTCCTTGCATCACAGGGTTCCCCTTTACGAAGGGCCTCAGGAAGAGTTTCAGCCTTAATATCAGGAAAAGTTATACCCCTCCTGAGCAACTGGTGAGTGCCACCCTGGGAACGGGACAAAGTTTGCACACCCTCCATCAGCAGCACAGAGCGTCATTGGCATGCTCTGTTCCGTACCTTGCACACGGCTTGGCACAAAGCAAGCACTCAACAAATTCCAGCTGAACAAAATGTTAAGATAAACATTTGAGATACTGGCCCTGGTGCCACCTTATTTTCAAACTTATTATCTTGTCTGATGTTTGTATTTTTATCTCCATAAATCTTATAGAGATAAAAGTGGCTATAAATAAGTTAGGTAAATGCATTTCAAAAACATGTCTTCTTACTTTATCCTCACAACTCTGTAGGAAAGCAAAAAAAAGAAAAAAAAGCCACAACAAAAACAATTAAAGTGTTATTTTAAAGATAAAGAAATTAAGGACTTGTGATTCTGGCCAAGAAGGTGTAACAAGGACTGGCTTTCCCTGAAAGGCCTCCCATCCAATCACCAAAGTACTAGAGAAAATATATGAAACAACAGTTTTTAAGACATTGGACATCAGGTAAGGATGACAGGAGTCCCTGAAAGGCAGAAAACAAATGAGGTGAGACTCACCATTGCTAAAGGACACCTCCTTGACAGAAGCTTCCAGGCCATGGAGAAGGAAAGGGAAACCAGGCAGAACCTGGCGCCTCCTTGAGGTAAGGAGATGAGGATGAAGTCGGGGAGAACAAGCTGGCTGCAGTTTGAAGAACAGAGCACAGGAGAGGAGAGAGTTTCACAGAGAGAGAACTCCAGTGATCTGCAGAGGGTCCCCCGTGAGTGTTCAGCAAAGCACTGATCAGCTCATGCTCTAGGCCAGAGGTAGAACTAAGTGAGGGGATTAGAGAGCAGATTACCAGGGCTCACATAGGGCCAAGAATAGTGCCTTCCCACACACCCCCGCGCCCCCAGCCAGACTGGAAACCCCCTTGATTCACAGGGGATTAGATAAAGTGTGCAGAGGGTCTTGCCTCACTAATGGGATAAAATTTAACTCTGAATTCACCTAACAAGGCTTAAAACCAAATACCTGCAAGGATCAAATTGTGTCGAAAATAACTTAAAGATGTACCAGAACAAAGTACAAGAAGATCTGTAAGGAATAAAAACCTACTCAGGACCCAATAAGATAAAATTCACATCCACAAAAATTATCAGGCATGCAACAAAGCCAGAAAACACAATTCATAATAAGGAGAAAAATTGAAAAACCAATAAACCAAACTGACCGAAAACTGACATGTTAGAATTAGCAGACAAGGACATGAAATCAATTATAACTGCTTTCCATATGTTCTAAAAGCTAGAGGAATAGGGGCAGGGAAGCCATAGAAAAGATCCAAATTGAACTTCTAGAGGTGAAAACTACAATGTCCGAGATGAAAAATATACTGGATTGGATTAACAGCATATTTTGAAAAAATATGAACAGCACCAGTGAGCTGCAGAACATCTCCAAATGGCCCCTGGGGTTGGGAGGGGTGGGACATGCCTAAGGTAACTGAAGTTTTCAAAGGAAAGGAAAGAGCAGGGCACAAAAAAATATTTGAAGATATCATGGCCAAAATTTTTCCAGACTTGATGAAGATTATAAATCCACAGTTGCAAGAAGCCCAATGAAATCCAGCAAGAAACATGAAAATAACTACATCAAGGCACATCTTAATCAAGTTGCTAACAATAGGGAAACTAAAACTCAGCATTTACCTAATTTCTTCTTCATTATGTAACAACATTCTGGTGAGTGTATTCACAATGGGCAGACTTCATTCATATCGTAAAGAGGTCATAGACATGGATTGAAAGAAATAGATTGGGAGTGAAAGAAGGAGGAAAAATAATGATCCAGGCATGAAGGTGGAGTCGTAACTGTAGAATCATTAATAAAATATTGTTAACACTTCATGCACCTGACCAGTGTCATCAAGGCCGTGCTTCTGAGGACAATGAGGACACCCAACCACGCTGGGCATGAAGCCAGTGCCAAGGGCCAAGTTTACATCTCACCTCACTGTCTCATTGCCCAATTTCTTCAATCTGCTTTTTTCCTCCCAGGCCTTAATTTTTGACTTCCTGGGATTATTATCTTGTGCAGTATGTTTTTCTCCTTCTTCTTTTTTGGTCACTGGATTTTCTCTTGGTCTGAAAAAAAAATGCTGGGAGCATAGGGTATGTGTCATAAATATGTGTCATAAGACAAAGAGGTTTATCAATTACCTTTGCTTTTGCTTATTTTGTATTTATAACTTAAAAATTTCAGCTACTCCTTCAGCACTTATCATTTATACACTTGAAAATGCTTACTCTTTCATTATTTGCCTGACGAGTATCCTGACTCATTTATTTTTCTTAAGGAAACTTTTAATTTTCTAGCTTGATTTTAGCTCTTTTGTGATTTCATATGTTTTTGTTCTAAATAATAATAAATAAAAGGAACTGTTGGTAAAAATCTAGAATTACTTTAAAGTATCAAGCACACTTTCAGGTATTTCTCTGACTGCCTCCCCCCGCCCCCACTACCAACTTCACATACACTTAAATATTGTTTTAACTGAAGTTGAAATACTTAAAATATGGTTTAGATTTTACTCAACTAACATTATTCCACTCTATTATGCACAAACACCAAGCAAGGCCTACTGGAGTGGTATAAAGACAAGTGACATTGACATTTCCCATATGGAGTCCATAATCTAGACCTATGGTCCCCAACCCCAGGGCCACAGCCCAGTACTGGTAGGTGGCCCCACATAACTGCCTGAGCTCTGCCTGCCCCGCAGCCCCATCCATGGAAAAATCGTCTTCCATGAAACTTAGGAACCAGGCCACACAGCAGGAGGTGAACGACAGGTCAGAGAGCAAAGCTTCATCTGTATTTATAGTCGCCCCCCACCGACTCCGTGGAAAAATTGTCTTCCATGAAATCAGTCCCTAGTGCCAAAAATTTTGAGGACCGCTGATCTAGAGGCAGAGTTAGGAAAGACAAAACTAAACAAAATTCAAGCCAAATCATTCTAAGTGCTTTCCTTATCAATGGGTAGTTTTCTGAATAGTTCGTTCAGATACCAAAAAAAAAGAAAAGAAAAAGAAAGGAAAAAAACACATCAGCATTATAAGTTACAAAATTTGTTCTAAATCAGCTCACCATTAGTGGGGGCAGCATTCAGGCCTGGATTCATGAAATCGTGCATGTATGCATGTTTTCAAACAGCACTCTAGCATTATTGTATGTAAACTCTGTAAATGCCCACAAAAAAAATGGTACACAAAAAAAAATTTATTAAGACTGCATTAAACCTATGAAACTTAGAAATCTGCTATAAGTCATCAGGCCAAGAAAAATGAAGATCTTACAGCCTAGAAGGTTCTATATCTGGAAACAAACTTTGCTTTAAGCCAGCAGTCCCCAACCTTTTTGGCACCAGGGACTGGTTTCCTGGAAGACAATTTTTCCAGGGACAGGGAGGGGAGGAGGCAGAGCTCAGGCAGGGATGTGAGCAATGGGGGGTGGCTGTAAATACAGAGGAAGTTTCCCTCTCTGGCCACCACTCTCCTCCTGCTGTGTGGCCTGATTCCTAAGTTTCATGGAAGACAATTTTTCCATAGATGGGACTCGGGCGCGGGAGGTGGAGCTCTGGTGCTGATGCATGGCCCAGTTCCTAACAGGTCACAGACCGGTATTGGGCCAGGGCCCTTGGGTTGGGGATTGGAGCTTTAAGCAATACAGGTAATACTTGCATAGCTGCATATCTTTTTCTATTTATAAAATAATTGTTAAAGAATGGTAATCCCCAACAAATATTGTCATACTTGCTCATAAAGCACTACTCACAGGATGCATGGTACCAACACAGGCGTAGCTATGAGACGCGGGCATGCAGGGAAAGATAAGACAGCTTGCCTGAAACTCCTTCTTGATCTCCCCATTTTCCTGAAAATTGAAAAGACGAAATAAATAGCTGTAGGCTTGCACTGAGTACAGAAAAACAGGAAGGTGCCAAGGAGGACTACTACATTTATTTCACAATTATTCGTCCTTTCCATTTCTCTGGACCGGCCACAGCCAGACGGATCACGCAGCAATCAGAAGCCATGGTGCAGATGACTGAGCAGTCGGAGTGGCGGGGCTGCCGTTCCATTTGTTGGACTCAGCCAGACAAGGACAGAGCCTGAAGGAGGTGGGCAGAAGAGTGAACGCAAGTCAGATTCTCTGGCCTTGGAAAATATGATGGGATTTCAAGGGGCAAGTGGATGTCTGGGAGCAAGAAGAAAAGAGAAGCTCCGAGCCTGGGGAAGGAGCCACAGTGGGGTAACTAGGGAGGTACCTGGGGACATTTGTGCTTTATCTCTGGAAGTAGAAAAAGAAAGCTAGTTACAGGAAAATGGCTTTATTCCAGCTTCCGAAATGTTTTATATGGGATTTCCCTAGGAAGATTTTCCCCCCTGAACAATCCAGCATATATGCTCCCTCGGGACTTTCTCCCTCCTATGCTAACGGCAGTGTTCATGTCCTGACACTCCTGCAGTTAAAAGTGCTCTGCTCTCTGCTTCCGCATCTAGGCCTCCTGTCTTTGTTACAAATGCTCTGCCCAGCAAGAGAAAAGATTCTTTCTAGAAATAGCGCCGGCATGGAAATGGAGGGAGGAGGGATGGAGGGAAGGAAGGCAAGAGGAGAAGGGAATAGTGCAGGAGGAGGAAGCAGAAGACCCAGCCCGTGATATCTTCCTTGGTCTATTGTTGCCTGGATTCTAGGCTGGCCTTGCTGATGGCTGCAGCCTAGGTAGGTGACAGCCTGCCTGCTGCTACTGCTGCAGTGGCTTCTGCGGTGGCGGTGGCAGCGTGGCTGCCCTGCAGGCGCTCTTCACCATTGTGATGCATTAATGAAGTGGCTCTGCCCTGTCAGACCTCATCAGCAGTCCTGTGCAGGCAGAATGAAATCACTTCCATTGACCCCCCCTGGCATATTTATAGGCTCTCTGTTTCTGCTGAGGCTGGTAGTTATCACCTTCTCATCCCCGTGTTGTGTTTGTTCAGCAGCACGCTAAATCCTGCCCGCGCACAAGTGCAGCATTCATCAGGAACCACGAGCCTCTCTTGCAGGCTGCTAAACCTATCCAATTACTGAGGCTGGAAGGGCCTGCAAAAACCCTTCTGTCAGGCAAGTTCTCTTGTTCGTACCCTCTAAAAATAATACCTTCTGAGCTCTGCATGCTTCCCCTGTCCAATCTTCACATTGACTTTGAACTGGCAGAGCATTCATTTATCCTTCATTGGCTTTGTCTCCAAGATTCTTCTTTTCTTCTTAAACAATGAAAAAGAGATGCTGCATTTCTTTCTGGAGGGGTGGGGGAGGGGATGTGGGAAGATCCACTTTCCATTCTTCTCTCTTATTTTCTTGGCCGCCTCTTCAGATGTGCAAGTTACGCAGTCAAGTTCTTCTGAAGGGCAGCTCACAGTCTGGTCCCATGCTGCCCTCTGTCTTTCTGTTTCTCACTAAAGATGCTGCAGTTTCCCTTAACAAGTGAGTTGGAAGAAACTGTTAAAATTACTGGAAAAAACTGTGTCATTTTGGTTGAAAGTCATGAGAGCTAGATCCAGACATTTTCTTAAAAGTTGACAGATGACAATGGTAAATTGTTTAAAAGTATGAAACTCTTTATATTAATTTATTGAGAGTTCTGGGTTTTTGCCAATATTTTTACATTTTCTATTTTTTTACTGTATCTTATTCTTCAGATTAGAAAAAGAAAAATTAATATTATTAGCATTAATATCTTATTCTGTAATCTGCTGTGCTTTCTGAAGCTCATTTCAAGAACATTTACAACTTAGGATTTTTTAAGCTATGGGACAATGTTGAATATGACCAAACCTACCTGGAATTCAGAAAACCTGAATTCTTGTCCCAGTTTCTCTGTCTCTAACTAGAATTCTGACCTTGTAAGTCATTAATCACTCTGGGCTTTAGCACCCTTATCTATGGCTCTGTCTAGAGCTAACACACCATATTTACAAGCATGGGACCAAACAAAAAGAGCTAAGCCAAATGACCATCAGTTATTTGTGAGACCTGGGACAAAGGTTGACTGCTTCCCTTATCCCCAGAGACTAATGTATAAATAGCCAATGAGGCCACAGCAGTAACATGCAAAGCATAAAGAAGACACTTAGACCAAGCATCAACCTTACAGGGTGGGTTGGTAAATGCTTAACAACTAGTTTTCGAAAAAATTAAAAAGGACTTCTTTGTGGCCTTTGCCAATTTCTGCACTATAAATAGCCTCTACCCTTCATGGTCAATTTCAAGCTACTAACTTGATTTCATGATGGAAGAGTTAGGAAGAAATGATAAAAATATTAATGAACTCTCAAGAGCCCATACAATGGTTTTCCAGCTCAGCCCACCTCCTTCCAGCTGAGCTTCAAGTAGGGAAGGTGGGATTGCACTGAGAGCCTGAGAAATAAGAAGAAGACAGTAAGACTGAGAAAAAAAAAAAAATCTTATTAGAGAGGTTTTGAATGCTTCTCAAAAATGTCACAGAAATAGTCCTAACAATAAAAAAAAAAAGTGGGTTGGGGGAAGGATCCTGTGCCTCCAATCTTTCTGGATATGTAATCAGAAGACACCTTAGAAGAAAATTTCTTTAAAATTTCAAAGTAAATTTAAAATGTAAATTTTGCATTCTATTTTGGAGCTATCTGGGATGATTGTGTAATAATATAAAAATGATATAAAAGTAATAATATAAGGTACATATTTTAAAAATAAAAAAGCTTTCATATATCCCCTTAGTACACCAACCACCAACATACAGTCAATAAGATACTCTAAGCTCAAATCACAACTTGCAGTATTTGGAGTGGTTTTCTTCATGAAGGAAAGAAGAGAGGAAGGGAAGGGAGGAAGGAAGGAGAAAGAAACGAAGGGAGGAAAGAAGGGAGAAGAGAAAGGAGGAAGGCAGACAAAACAAACTATACAAAAACACTGTGAGGCTGGGCACTGTGGCTCATGCCTGCAATCCCAGCACTTTCGGAGGCTGAGGAGGGAAGCTCACTTGAGGCCAGGAGTTCGAAGTTGCAGTGAGCTATGATTGCGCCAGTGCACCCCAGACTAGCGCACACACTGGCAACTCAGTGAGACCCTGTCTCTAAAAAGGAAAAAAAAAAACAAAAACAAAAAACCCACTATCGCATGGAAGAAGAATTGGTTTGGAAAGTAGATACCGCAATTGTGAAATTCTTATGACTCAGCTCACCATCACAATCCATGATGAAAAGGCTCCAAATTTTAGTGCACTAGAGAAGTGAACATTTTCTCATTTAGACTAATTCCTATTTAAGCAAAATTTGAAGATCAACAGAGGAGATATTACAAAGACCACCAAAATGGGTGTGTTAGGAATAAACTGAGAAACCACAAGATGGTGTCAATCAAGGACAGGCACACTGAATTATGAGGAGGAAATAGCAATGGTGTAAAAGACATTAGCATCCTATTGCTATTGATATGTTTAGAGGGGAAAGTAAGCACTAATCTAGGGGCCTTGCTGCCTCAATAGGAAAAGGAATATTTTAAATAATTTGAATAAATAGGTCAAAAATTTCCTAAATTGTTATTGGACCATTCATAAATATTCATGGCACATCTGTGAATACAAAATTTTAAGTGGAGCAGAAATTGGTACAAAAAAAGGGGCAGGGCAGAGGAAATATGCTCAAGGATAAATAAAGACATGATAATCATACTAAAGAAGCTAAGGATATAACAAGGGTAGATGAATTGCTATCTGAAGTACAAGGAAGAATGACAGGTATAATAAAAGAGGTAAAAACACAGTGCTTGAGTAATGACATTCAATGGGGAATAAGGAAATGCACTGTGACCTGATTCTTTTTCTATTCATAAATTCTTTTTTTTTCTATAAGTGGTATATTTTGCTTCTGCAGAAATAAGGAAGTCAATTTTATTTCGACTAGATATATCCAGCTTCACCATGTTCTTTTCTCAAGTATCATTTAGCCATGGAAAAAGAACTTTTTATGTATTGCCAGCTAAGTCAAAGGAGTTTACAAATAGCCTGTCCTTCTGAAGACCTTGCAGACCAGTTCTGGGCAATGAGCTCACAGTGTTGTGTGGTCAGAAAACTATTTCATATACTTCTCAATGCTCAAGCGAAGATTTTGCTTTTAGCTCTAGACATGAGACTAGGAATATTTATTAAAAAAAATTATTTTTTACTGAGGAGTATAATTCTGAAATTAAACTTAAAAAATGGATAACCTCCTATTAAAATGATCTGTCATTTTAAAATTTAATAATGTCATTCTAGTGTTTATTACTCAAAGATACAGGAACATATGGAAGCTGTTAAGGAGAATCCCTCCACCTGACCCACAAGTTGGTTGACCTGAGCATTCTGTACCCTTTACACAATGCCATCTCTGCCACTCAAAGCCCAACACCTCATAGAAATCTAATAAATCTGGTCAGTCGTTCAGATGTACAGCCAAACACCCAGATATTCTGAAATTTCAGATAACTGAATTTTTAGTTTTCGTCACTTATAACATTTGCTTGACACCACAGCTAAAGTCCACATTCCAACCATCTTGGAATGAAAAGCCACGGACAGCTTATTAACCCTCTCAGAACCTCTCTGCATGGTGAGGTTGTGACGATTAACAAGTAAAGACCTGTGCAGTGAAATCATCCTTAAACACTCGTGAATGTGAGCTTTTACGACAGCCCCGATGCAACCTGCAATTCCATCTCTTTCTCTTCCCCCGCCCCCGGTACACTTCCTCAAGCGTGGATCCTGTTCTAGTTCTGCTGTAGTTAGGCTGCTAATGAAAGATCCACTTTCGTTCGCAGGCCTTGAGAAATGTCAAGCAACAAAGTTCAATCAATATTTTAAAGAATGAGATCTATGATAACACATAAACAAAGAAGTTTTCCAGGTTGACCTCAGAGAGTCCCGGGAAAATGTGAAAGAAGGGTGAAATTGATGAACTTTAGGGGATCTGCGACATCATAAAAACATTTTATATAAAAATGATTATATGTCAATGAACATTTTTTGGAAGAAATTCCCATTGCTTTCCTTAGATTTGGGAAGGAACCGAAAAGATGACTAAAAGCACTTGCATTTAAACCAGAAGACTGGTAAGTCTAGAATTCAAATAGAATCTAATTTATGTGTTTTCTTTTCTTTTCTATTCTTTCTTTTTTTTTTTTTTTGCTGAAACCTACCTCTGATCTTTATGTGGTTGCCAACATTTTATGTTATAGGGCAATTACTATGTTTATGCACCCTGAATTTTAACTGGCAGTTAAAACATAGACGTACTATTATCAACCCCATCCTAAAATTTAGGTTTACTTATACAATTTTAAACTTAATAGTTGTTTTTATTTAGAATTTTTATGACTCCCCTTTATACTTTAAACTTTTTAGAGAAGCATCCCATGAAGATAAAGAGGAATGGTAGAAAAAACAAGGGCTTAGGCATCAAACAGACATGGGTCTGAATGCAGCTTCCCGTCAGAGGGGAGGTGAAAACATCCACCCAAAGGATGGCTCTGAGCAAAGTTGGGGACAACATGACACATCATGTGCATGACCTATGGACACAGAGGAAATGCAAAGGTGATTTTCTTTCCCTCACCTTCGTGCTCTCAGCCCCATAAGAAATATTATTACTTTGAAAATAGCACCCACGTACCCAGCAGTCTCCATCAAAATCAGCGTTATCGCCGCTGGTTTTATTCATTATATTCAGAAGCATAATTTCCACAGAGGAAGGAAAACTGGTAAAAGTAAATAAACAGTCAGCTTTTGATGTTTCTTTTAAATGCAATAATTTGTTCTATGATGAATTCATGTTGATAAAAAATTTAAAGTGTACATAGAGACATAAAGTTAGAAATTGTTAGCATAATATCACTGAAAATAACCATATTCTCAGCCAATTATTTTATTTGTGTGCCTGGGGTAAAAAGTTTTATACATTCATTTAAAAATTTTTCTTACATAAATTCATTTCTTGCCCATCAATTTTTTTTTTTTAGAAATACTCATTTACTACAAAAACACTTTCAAAAATATTTCTAACACTTCAGTGTTAGAAATGTACATGGAAATGACTCAAAGACTTTCTTTGCTGTTTTAAACCCAATTCTTATCTCCTCAGAAACAAACTTTTAAAGTTGTCTCAAGACTCAGATCCAAAAAGAAAAGCTAATGAAAAAATTTTAAACTATCAACAGCAGTCACTATAATAAAACAAAGAACAATAACCGAGTTCTAATGACCACAGTAATAGAGATTTTTAAGTTAGCCAAAAGGTAGAGTTCAGATTTCTGGTTCCTGATTACACAGACATTAGATTTACTGATGTTAAGAAACAGTTTTCCCAACCCACATGTCCTTCAATAAGTAAATGGTTATAAATGAACTTTGGTACATGTGTACAATGGAATATTATTCATCAGTAAGAAGGAATAAACTATTGATACACACAACTTGGATGACTCTTAAGTGTATTATGCTGAGTGAAAAATTTAAAAAAGAAAACCTCAAAGGGCTATATATTGTATGATTCTATTTATATAACATTATTGAAATGACACATTATAGTGATTGAGAATAAATAAGTCAGTGGTTTTTAGACGCTAGGTTTGGAGAAAGGATGTGACTATTAAGGGGCAACATGACAGAGTTTCTCTGTGGATTTGGAATAATCCTGTACTTGATTATAGTGATGGTTATTTGATTCTACCCATGTGATAAAATGTCACAGAACTGTATACTAAAAACAAACAGACAAAAAGAGTGCGTGTAAATACTAGTCAAACCTAAATAATGTATGTGCCTGCATTAAAAGTATTGTATCATAAAAAAAAAAAGAAAGAAAGGAAAGCAACAGCCCTCACGTGTCGTTCACATTTAGGGATCAGTAGTAATAGCGTTTTATTGCTACCTAAGACAAGACCTGCACGAGCGTGTTTTTCCAATCTCGCAATGAATAGGGATCTGAGTTAAGGCACCGGGGGAGCAAAGGGAAGGATAATAATGGGTCTTATGGGGATCCTCAAGGGACTAATAACTCCAGGTGGTCTTAGAAATCAAGGAGAATATCCCATCAGGAGCTCTTGGGAGGACGCCAGGGATGTGCAGCTGGTACAGCGTTCAAGTCCTCTTCACAGGCCGCTTCAATACGGGCCCTTGTCACTCCTTGGGGCAGCCCTGCAGTGAGCAATAATTACATCACATTCTATAGATTATCACTCTCCAAGTCATTTCTCAAATGTTCTCGTCAAGTGATATTTCTGAAAGCCACAGACAACCAGCTAGGAAGAGACAATGAGAGGTGCAACTGGTGAACACCGGGATTGAAATTCATCAGAGGCCACTGGGAGCCCCTCGCCCGTCCTGCCTCTCCTTCCCTTCCCTGTCCCTGGCCTTCAGAGAACAAAGTCTTTGGCTGCTCTTAGCAACTAGGGAATGCAGAGGTAAGAACCAAGCAGGAGCGTCCTCGACTCCTACGTTCGCACATTGAATTCCGGTTCTGCCCCTTAACAATTATATGACTGTTAGGTTATTATTCTCTAGGTCTCCATTTTACCTTCTGTGAAACAGGGAAAAGATCCACCTACTAGACCCACGGCTGTTGATGTGACTCAATGAAATAATGCGTAGAAGGTGCCTGGGCCAGATGCCTGCACATAGCATGTACTCAAGAAATGGTGGTAATGCGAGTAGTTAGAATCCATTGAGCTGCCACTTCCTGCCAAGCACTGTGTCGACTTTCTCAACCATCCTACAAGAAGCACTGAGGGGTTTCTAGCTAATGGCTGTATCCAAAATTCAGCCTTCAGAATCCAAAACATTAAAATGCCAGCTCTTTCACTTATTTTTTGAACAGACAATTATTGAGCACTTTTTATCTGTCTGGAGGCATGATTGAGGCTGGGAATACAAAAATGAAAAAAAAAAAAAGAAAAAAAAAACTCTTACCCTCATATTTCACAATCAAATGAGAGAAATTTATATACTAACTTTAAACACTAACTGCAAAAGGGAATTATATGAATAGAGACTAGTTTACTCAAGAGGAACCTTATAAAATGTTTCTCATATGTGAATGTTTTTGTTTCTAAATGGATTTACTCCCATGTTTATTATTCCATTATTGATATTTAATGCATAAATGTAAGTGGCTGCATTTTGCCAGCCCTGCAAACGGCGTTTGCATTGAACAAAGTCGAAAATGACAGATCCACACAGTATCAATCAGTCCCTGATATTGCGATACATCCACTTCCAGCATTTCCGAAGTCTGATAGGATCCCTCAATTTTTTTGGCAGGCTAAGGATATGGAGCTGGTAATAGGGCAATAACAGGAGTTAAAAGGTTGTCCCATACACCAGCTGTTGAAGACAGGCACTGCTGAGGCTTCACAGTAATGACTGGATAACTGCGAACACAGAAAAAGAAAAGAAAGAATCAGAGGTGGTGCAGCTTTAGGAGAGTTAGGAGGGAATTGGGAGAGAAACCCCTCCAGCCTTATCCCAGATCAAGTGAGGTCACTTCCTCCTGCCTGCGGGAGGCTGTCTGAGATCCCACCTACAGCTTCTTCCAGCTCTGCACAAAGGGGAGCTAAGGGCTTAGTCCAGAAGTTCTGCTTAACCTCAACTCTGAATATGCTTCTCAGCGTGGTTTGCAATGAGGTCCATGTCTAATAAGCAGCCAGCCTTTAAAATCAAAAAGCACTTCAGCTTTGTTAAATGCTTACAATTGTGTGATATAAATGTTTACTCAGCACACAACATTGAATTTAACCTCAGGACAAGGCAATGACCTGCCAGGAATGATGGGATTTAAACTGTTTCTTAGGCCCCAAGTACTGTTTGCAAAACGCTTTAGAGACTTCCTTATGAATGTAAGCTGGAAAGCCAAGATAAGCCTTTGTTTATAGCATCTGAAATCTTAGCAAATATTCTAGCCTGTGAATTATGAATTAGCAAGATTTCATTATTTTTCCTCAAGAAAATGAGAGGCGTCTGGCCTCAGCAGAAAACCTAAACAAGTCCTTGGAACTACAGCATTAGAAAGCCTCTCAGTATTTATGGAGCTATATGTGGAGAAAGGTCAGCGCCTTGAGGAAGCACACCATTTAAAAGAAAAAAAGCATAGAGAACATCAGCATTTTCTTCTGAAAAGCCTGATATATGTTCTACACTTTGTCGCCTGGTAAAGGAGCAATTATCTCCATCATGTAAGATGTAGCAGTGTTCTGCTCGCCCTTCTAGATGGAGAAAAATATAATTATTTCCATGTGAGGTTTATCTTTAGCATCCTTTCCCTGCCCCAGTTAGCACCCTCTGCTATCTCTTGGAAACCCCTAAGTCTCTAGTCCTACTTTGATGCCTTGTGATCAGATGTTTTTCTTCATCTTCCTCCTGCCTGCACTTTTCTTTGTCCTAGTCTGCTATTTTAAGTGAGCTCACACAGAGGAAGATGTCCTGGACTTGAGATCAGATGTACTAAATTTGAGTGGTTTGGATCCGCGGATAGGGTCCAAGTATCAGTATTTTTGAAAACTTCCCAAGCATTTTGATGTGAAGCTAGTGTTGGGAATTAACTTGCTGTTAACTGATGGCAGTAATACTCAGCTAGAACTCCTGCTGGAAAGCAAGTGGATAAACACCTACTGCCCATTAATATAAGTTTATTGTGATACCCAATATAAAGAATAAGTGTCCAAGGATGAATGTTTGGGCTCATGTCAGGAGGCCACCTAAGGCCAGTGAGAAAGCAACCTAGTGTGTTTTGGTAAGTCTTCTGAATCTTCTGAAATCCCCTACCCTGCCTACCCAGAAACTGGTCCTAATTCAGACAACTTCTGTTTTTCCTCTTCCTGCCAGTAAGTGAGACTAAGGGATAGCTCATGATAATTCAAATACTATAAGGTCCATTCATTTAATTGTATGCAGTGTTGAATTCAAGTATGATCTCATAGATCTAGACCTTTTCCAATTTACTAGGAAAGAAGAGTCTGGTAAACCGTTTTTCTTTTCCTGAATGAAGGGCGCTTTTGCTTTTCAGAGGAAAAAAATATTATCCAATACACAAAATAATAGTCTTAAATATCTTGGATGAAAAGGTAAAGCTACCCATACCATCTATCTGAAGCCCAAAGAACCATTTGAGAGTAGATCAGATAGTGTATAAATTTTCTGATATTATATCTTATCAGTAAATATCAATCCAGGCAAATATATTACCAAACGATTTCTGGAGAATAGCTAACTTCCTACAACTTAAGGGTAGGCTTGCAGCCAACAATCTACATAATGTTCTTTACAAAAAACAAAATTCTTTCATATAAACCTCCAGATTGAAACTCCTTGCTATGAATAGCTATGAAATTGCTATGATTCACAAATATGACTGTACATCTAAATAGCCTGGGACTTTATTTTGGTTTCCCAATAAAATTTACTAAATAATATCTGAGGGTGGCTCCTGGGAATCTATTATTGAAAAGCTTCTCTTATAAAGATGTATTATTCATCTTTAATAGTGGGGAAAACTAGAAATTCTGAGGCAAAAAGAAAGTTGAACACATGCCTCACACATTTAAAACAGAATAAAGTCTAAATGGATAACAACCTAAAAAAAATAAAATAAAACCATAAATGAACAGGAAAGAAACTATGGGAGAATTCTTTTGTCATCTCAGAATAAGAACAGCTAGAACCTATGACAGAAAAGATTGATTAATTCAGCAAAATAAAACTTATACATATAAGTAATTATTATACATTACCAATATATATAAAATTCCAAATATATTATGTAAATATAAAATAAGTATATTATATTTATGATATATATAAAATAAGTAAAGTCAAAAGATAAGCAAAAAACTAGGAAAAAATTTAACTTATGTAACACTTAAAAAGTTGATCTTCTTAATGTAAAGGATTCCAACAAGCCAATATGGAGAATTCTCAGAGAGGGCAAAGCAAGACGGCAGAACAGTACTCTCCAGCATTATCCACCACCACCCCCAAACATGCACATAGAAACATCAGTTTGAACAACTATCCACATGCAAAAATACCTTCGCAACACTTGGGGAAACCAAGTGAGAGATCACAGTCCCTGGTTACAGCATAATAATAATAGTTGCATTGAAGAGAGTAAGAAAGAGTTTTACGTTACCCATGTCTTCACCCCTTCACCAACCCTAGGCAGTAGAGTACAGAGAGATACTGTCCACCTGGGGAAAAGAGAGGAAAGTAAATGTAGGACTTTGCATGGGACCCCAATACTGGTCCCTTCACAGTAAAACCCAGCACCAGGCAGACCACCATGGCCCCTGACTTTAGGCCAGTACTCATGGACTGAGCTTCTAAACTTGCCCCAGTGCCAGAGAGGAAGCCATAGCCCCTGTGAGATAAACTTAAGTTCTAGTCCATATCACTGCCAGCTGACTTTAGCGGCCTTGGGCCTTGAATAACCCACAATGACAGGCCTCAGAAGCTGAGGGCTTGGATTCCAACCCAGTGCTACACCAGCCAGAACATTTCTGGGCTTAGGGAGCCCCCTAGTGCTGCAATGGCTGCAGTGGTCATGGCTTCAGGGACTACAACATATGACCTGCCTAGAATTTCTGGACAGACTTACTGTAGAAGGACATTTTTGGACAAAGCCATGCTGCTTTTAGACTGGAATAAGTACCTACTTCTTCAATGTACAGACATTTATGCACAACTACAACAATCAAGAATAATCAGGGAAATATGACATCACCAAATGGACTAAATAAAGTATCAGTGACTGACTCTAAAGAGATTGAGATGTATGAACAGTCTAACGAAGAATTCAAAATAGCTATTTTAATGAAACTCAATGTACTTCAAGAAAATACAGAGAAACAATTCAAAAATTTATCAGTGAAATTTAACAAAGTGAAATAATAATTATAAAAAGATATCCTTAAGCTGAAATAAAAAATGCAATAGAAAGCATCAACAGCAGAATTGATCAAGCAAAAGAAATAATCTGGTAACTCAAAGACAGGTTATTTGAAAATGTACGGGCAGAGGAGAAAAAAGAAAAAAGAACGAAAAGAAATGAAGACAGCTTACATGATTTATGAGACAGCATCAAAAGAGCAAATGCGTGAGTCATTGGTGTTCAAGAGGGAGTAGAGAAAAAGAGGTAGAAGATTTATTTAAAGAAATAATAGCAGAATATTTTCTAAACTTAGAGAAAGATAATAATACCCAGGTACAGGAAGGTCAAAGATATACAATCAGATTCAATCCAAATAAGACTACCCCATGACATATTATAATCCAAATATCCAAGACAAGAGAGGATTCTGAAAGCAGCAATAGAAAAGAAGCAAATCACATATAAGGGAGTTTCAACAAGGCAAGCAGTGGATTTATCAGCAGAAACCTTACAGGGCAGGAGAAAGTAGAATAATTCAGAGTGCTGAAGAAAAAAAAAAAAACCTGCCAATCAAGAATACTTTTCCCAGCACAGTTATTCTTCAGAAATGAGAGAGAGGTTTTCCCAGACAAACACAAACTGAGAGAGTTCGTCACCACCAGCCTGTCTTACAAGAAATACTAACGGAAATTCTTCAAGCTGAAAGAAAAGGAAAATAATGAGTAACACAAAAATATCTGAAAGTATAAAACTCATTGGTAAAAGTAATTACAGTTAGGCCTCTGTATTTGTGGATTCCATACCCATGGATTCAACCAACCGTAGATTAAAAAATACAGTATTTATAGGGTGCAGAATTCACAGATATGGAGGGCCAACTTTTCATATCCACGGGTTCTTCAACACAACTGCAGGACTTGAGTATTGACAAATTTTGGTATACATGAAGGGTCCTGGAACAAATCTCCCACAGATAGTAAAGGATACACTAAGGGGTGACTGTACACAATCAAATTCAGAATTCTCTAATAATGTAATATGCTAGATAGATCACTTGCATTAATATCTTTAGTAGGAAAGTTAAAAGGCAAAACTATTAAAAATAATAACTACAATAATTTGTTAGGGGTATGCAATATAAAAAGATATAAATTGTGACATCAAAAATATAAAATGTGGGGAGAGTGGAGTTAAATAAAATGTAGTGCTTTTCTTTGTGATCAAAGCTAAGTTGTTGTATTCACCTATTTTGTGTTTCTGTAACAGAAGAGCTGAGACTGGATAACTTTTAAAGAAAATAGGTTTATTTAGCTCAGGGTTCTGTGGCCTGGGAAAATCAAGGTCATGGCCCTGGCTTCTGGCAAGAACTTTTGTGCTGCGTAATAATGTGATAAGAAGGTCAAAGGGGAAGTAGACACATGCAAAGAGGGAAAACCTGAGGGACATCCTGGTTTTATAACAACCCACTCTCATGGGAACTAACCCATTCCCAATAGAACTAATCCAGTCTTGCAAGAGCAAGAATTCACTCACTACCCTGAGAATGGCACCATGCCATGCCATTCATGAAGGATATGCCTCCATGACCCAGAAACTTTCATTAGGCCCCACTCACAACACCACAACATTGGGGATCAAATTTCAACATGAATTTTGGTGGGACCAAACTCGAACCGTATCCAAACCAAAACAGTTGATATTAGTTTAAAATATACTATTATAACTATATGGTGTTTTTTGTAAGCCTCATGGTAACCTGTAAAAGCAAAAACCTGTAATAGACACACTAAAAATAGAAAGCAAGAAATCAAAACATACTACTATAAAAAAATCATGTAACTACAAAGGAAAATAATAGGAAAGGAAGAAAAGAAAAAAGGATCTACAAAACAACTAGAAAAAAAGTAACAAAGTGCCAGTAGTTAAGTCCTTACCTATCGATAATTACCTTGAATATAGATGGATTAAATTCTTTAATTAAAGACATGGAGTGGTGGAATGAATAAAAAGATAAGACTAACTACATGCTGCCTACAAGAGACTCACTTCACCTTTAAGAACACACTAAGATTGAAAGTAAAAAAATGGAAAAAGTTATTCCATGCAAATGGAAACCAAAAGGGAGCAGGAGTAGCTGTGCTTATTTTAGATAAAATGGAATTTAAGTCCAAAACTGTAGAAACAAATAAGTCAGTAAGAAAAAAACCAACAAACCAATAGAAAAATGTGCAAAGAATTAGAATAGATAATTCATAAGACAAGAATAGCAAATGGCTTATAAATATGAAAAGACACATTTTTCATAATAACAAAAAAGTAAATTAAAATGACACAAATATCTTTTCACAATTCAGAACAATACAAATCCCAGAATTTAACGATATGCTTTTATTGAACAGCGTATGGAGAACCAAGCCCCTCTCATGTGGAGGGGAAATTAAATATCTGTGGAAGACAATTTAGCAATAGCTATCAAAATTACAAGTGCTCATGTCATTCAACCTAGTGACTTCTCTTCTATAGACATTCTTTCACATGTATGTAAAGACATATGTACAATGTTTCTTATACAATATTGTTTGTAATGGTAAAATACTGAAAATAGCCCAAATGTTCATAAAAAATGTTCGATTTTATTAAATTATAGATGAACTACACAATGAAGTACCTGGCTGATATAAAAGACCAAGAACATTTATGTACTGACATGTAATAATATCTAAGAAACAAATCAAAGTGCAGTGCAGTCTATACATTATTGTACTATTTCTGGGGGAAAAAAAACAAGGAGTCACTGATTTTCCTTGCTATCCATATTCTTCTCAGTCTCAGAAGAATCACTGCAATAACTGCCAAAAATTTTTATTCAAAATTCCCTATCCAAATTGATAAGCTACTATAACGAATCTACACACAAGCAGCAACAAACATTATGCATGATTCCAGACAAGACCAGAGTGAGCTTTAATCATTTCTCAGTTGTTCTCCAGGTAGAATGGAGTTTCTGCTGATGTCTAATCAAGTTCTGCATTGTTGTCGTCATCTTCCTCATATCTTAAGTAAAAATATCTTCTAAAAGTGGGAAAGAAGAAAATGGGTGAGCCTAGAATATATAGAAATGCTATACATAAAAAGAAAAGTTTGACATAATAAAGTACATTGAGAGAGGTGAACTCATAAAAACAAAATGTTATTCATAAATGACCCTGTAGATCCATGCTTCTCTAACGTTAATGTGCTTACAAAACACATTTTGATTGACTAGGGTTGTGTCAGGGTCTGACATTCTGCATTTCTGACAAGCTCACAGGCAATGTTGATATTGCTGATCCATGGACCACATTTGAGGAGCAAACTTTTGTTATCATTGCATTCTGCACATAATGAACTCATAAGTGAGTTCATTAAGTGTTAAATATTTAAGTTCCTTATGCAGATATCCTTGGGAAATTGATAACAATTGGAGAATCGAATAGGCTTTTGATTGCCTGGGAGTATATTAATTTTCTTTTAAAAATAATAGATTATAAAGTTCAAATGTCCAAAACTTTGCAATCTAATGTGTTGTCAGAAATGTGCATGTGTGTGTATTAGCTTCTGTGTACATAAAATTACTCTGGAAAGCTCTGGAAGAATAAGAAGTTTAACACTCAGTAAAAAGGGAACATGAATAGTAAGCATGATTCACTGTATTTCCTTTAATGCCTTTTGAACTCGAGTCATGTGACTACCTTATTTATTGAACCATTTTTAAAAATTCCCCCTCCTGAAATTGATGACCTCTTGAAGTGGGACAAAAGGAAAGAAGGATTTATGCAAGTCCAAATCTTACAGAAAGCTTTACAAGAAAGACATGGTGTTGAATTGATCCTGGCCAGTTCTCCATACCTTAAGTCCATACACAGAAGAGAATAAGTGTTTAATGGCTATATCCTCGATAAATGAAGTTTTTCCATTTTTCCAATAATTCTTTGAAAAATACGCTTTTTCTTTTTTTATTTCAATATGTTAAGGGGGTACAGATGTTTTTGATACATGGCTTGAGTCAGGGCTGTAAGTGTGCCCATCGCCCACATAGTGTTCATTGTACCTATTAAGTGGGTTTTTGCCCTACCCCTCCCCTCCCAATCCCCTGCTTTATTTCCAATGACTTTTACTTTCCTCTGTGTACTTGTGTGCCAATTGGTGAGTTTCAATTTATTAGAGAGTACATGTGGTGCTTGTTCTTCTATGCTTGAGATACTTCACTTAGGATAATGGTCTCCAGTTACTTCCAAATTGCTGGAAAAAGCATTAATTTATCCTTTTTTTTATGGCTGAACATTACTCCATAGCTTACATATACCACATTTTGTTAATCCACTTATGAATTAATGGGCACTTGGGTTGATTCTACATCTTTGCAATTGTTAATTGTGCTGCAATAAACATTCAAGTACAGGTGTGTTTTTTATAAAATTACTTCTTTTCCTTTGGGTAGATACCTAGTAGTGGGACTGCTGGATGGAATGGTAGGCCTACTTTTAGTTCTTTGAGAAATCTCCATGCTGTTTTCCACAAGGACTGTACTAATTTTCAGTCCCACCAACAGTGTATAAGTGTTCCTTTCTCTCTGTATCCATGCCAGAATCTATTGTTTTTGGACTTTTCAATAAAAGCCATTCTAATAGGAGTGAGGTGATATCTCATTATGGTTTTAATTTGAATTTTCCTGATGATTAGTGATGTGGAGCATTTTTTCATGTTTTTTGTCCATTTGTCTATCTTCTTTTAAAAAATTGTTCATGTTTTTTGCCCATATTTTAATGGGGTTATTAATTTTTTTCTTGGTGATTTGAATTCTTTGTAGATTCTAGTTATTAGCCCTTTATCAAAAGTGTAGATTGTGAATATTTTCTCCCATTCTGTAGGTTGTCTGTTTGCTCTGTTGATTATTTGCTTAGCTATGCAGAAGCTTTTTAACTTAATCAAGTCCCATTTATTTATTTTTGTTGCTGCTGTAATTCCTGTTGTGACCTCCGTCATAAATTCTTTACCTAAACCAATGTGTAAGAGCTTTTTTACATTTTCTTCTAGAATTGTTATGGTTTCATGCCTTACATTTAAGTCTTTTATCCACTTGAATTAATTTTTGTGCATAGCAAGAGATAGGGGTCCTGTGTCATTCTTCTGCATGCGGCCATCCAATTTTCCCAGCACCATTTACTGAAAAGGGTTTCTTTCTCCCAGTGTGTTGTTGGCTGCTTTATCAAAGATCAGTTGGCTATGGTTAGATGGTTTTATATCTAGATTCTCTGTTCTGTTACACTGGTTTATGTCTCTATTTTTGTGCCAATACCATGATGTTTTGGTTACTATAGCCTTGTAGTATAATTTGAAGTCTATTAAGGTGATGACTCCAGCTTTGTTCTTTTTGCTTAAGATTGCTTTGGCTATTTGGGTTCTTTTCTGATTCCAAATGAAGTATGGAATCATTTTTTCTAAATCTATGAAATATGACATTGATATTTTGATGGAAATTACATTAAATTTGTAAATCACTTTGGGTAATTTGGACATTTTAACAATGTTGATTCTACCAATCAATCCATGAGCAAGATATGTTTCCTCATTTTATATCCTCTGTGATTTCTTTCCTAAGAGTTTCATAGGTCTCCTTACAGAGACTTTTAGCCTCCTTGGTTAAGTATATTCCTAGGTATTTTATTTTCTTTGTAGCCTTTGTGAATGGTATTGAATCTTTGATTTGACTCTTAGCTTGACTGTTATTGCTATATAGAAAGGCTACTGATTTGTGTCATTAATTTTATATCCTGAGAATTTGTTGAACTTATTTATCAACTCCAGGAGACTCTTAGTGGAGTCTTTGGAGTTTTCTAGATATAAGATCATATTGTCAGCAAAAAGTGATAGTTTGACCTCCTCTTTCCTAATTTGGATACGCTTTATTTCTTTCTCTTGCCTGATTGCTCTGGCTAGGACTCCAAGAACTCTGTTGAATAGAAGTGGTGATGGTGGGCACACTTGTCTTGTTCAAGTTCCTAGTAGGAATGCTTTCAACTTTTTCCCATTTAGCATAATGTTGGCTGTGGGTTTGTCATGCATGGCATTTATAATTTTGAGATAATATTCCTTTTATGCCCAGTTTGTTGAGGGTTTTAAACATGAAAGGGTGCTGGATTTTGCTGAATGCTTTTTCTGCTTCTATTAAGATGATCATATGGTCTTTGTTTTTGCTTCTGTTTATGTGGTGAATCACATTTATTGATTTGTGTATGTTGAACCATCCTTGCATCCCTGGGATAAAACCCATCTGGTCTTGGTGGATTTTTTTTTTTCATGTGCTGTTCAATTCAGTTTGCTAGTATTTTATTAAGGATTTTTGCATCGATATTCATATAGTTTTCTTTTTTTGTTATGTCCTTACCTGGCTTTGGTATCCTGTTGAAACTGGCTTCATAGAATGAGTTGAAGAGGATTCCCTTCTTCTCAATGTTATGGAATCATTTCTGCAATATGAGTACCAGTTCTTCTTTGTAAATCTGGTAGAATTTGGCTATGAATCCATCTTGCCTGGGGCTTTTTGTTGTTGTTGTTGGAAGACTGTTTATTACTGCTTCAATCTCACTGCTCATTATTGGTCTGTTCAGGAGTTCTATTTCTTCCTGATTGAGTCATGGAAGGTTGTGTGAAAAATACTTATTAAAACTCCATGTAAAGATGATTTAAAAATCACCTCATATAAAAGACATAATGAAAGGAAATGGTACCCTTATCCACCAAACCCTATTTAGGACAGACTCCCACAGGAAGCCATTTTTAACATTTTCTTCCCATGATTACATCTGTGCTGACAATAGTATGTTTATACACCTGTTTATAGACTCAAGAGTTTTATATATTAACCATTTACTCCCTGCTGTGATGGATGAAGATTCAGCCCACTTATACCACCCCTACTTCCTCCTACCATATATTTAAAATAGTTCCATCAGCATTCATTTTAGATTTTCCATTTGTTATGCTCACAATGGTGAATAATATATGTTGTTATCTTTATTTCTTATTCCATCAACTGGTGCAGTATCTCTTGATGTCCCACTCTTTATGATGAGAACATTCTTGTCCTCTCTTGTAGTTCAGTCTTCAAATATTGTCATATGTGTTTTACATTGCCAAGGGGATGACATTTATTATACATTCTGTTCTCAATCATAAATATGTAATTTATATTTTATCCTAAAAGTTTTATTTTAAAACTTGAAAATTTAAGGCAGTTTTACTTAATTATGACCATAAAATTATTGTTCACTATAGTAAAGACAAATAGTATAAGATATGGCCATATTTTATTTACTGTACAGCTTTTTGTTTTTGTAGAGTTCCTAATTCATTTCTTTTTTTTTTTCTGATTATATTATTTATTTAAAATGTCATTTTTTTTTAATTTATTTCAGCATATTATGGGGGTACAGATGTTTCTGTTACATATGTTGCCCTTGCCCCCATCTCCCTCCCTAAGTCCGAGTTTCAAATACATCATTTCTTATTTTCCTTCCATTATTTAACTTTTTAGTAATTATGGCC